>PVJS01003342.1:0-76470 GCA_004027185.1 Glis glis
CATACACAAACCTATAAGACTCAATCACTATCTGGAGCATGAAAGGGAGGGAAGGGGGAGGGAATAGGGTGGGATTGGAGGGAGGGCTAAATGTGCAATGTGTGCATGTATGATGTTCATACCCTGACATATATCAAAATGTATAATTATAATATACAATGCACCAATAAATGAACATAAAAAGTTAAAAAAAAAAGAATCCTGTGTCTTGAATTCACATTTCCTTCCATCTCTGCTGTCATTGCTATGTCTCTTTACAGCAAAGTTTGACAGAAAAGTTGGTCAGTTCATTACCATTATCATTTTCTGTACTTTCTCTCATTTTTTTCTTTCCTGGGCTGTCTGAAATTATGCTTTGGTCCTACAAATCCATTAAGATAACTCATAACCATCACAATGACCCCCATGTTGCCAGAGCTGATGCTGATCCTTCATCCTATTCGACTCGTCAACTGCACTCGACACAGTGATCCCGTCTCCTACTTACAAGACGTTCAGCATTTAGCTTTCAGGATAATATTCTCCCTACATTCATTCCACCAGCCTTGTCTTTTCAGTTGCCCTGTATCTCCCCAAATGAGGTCTCAGTTCCTGGGCTTTATCTCTTTCTATTTCCATTTGTTCTCGCACAAGTTCTTCTAGGATTTCTGATGACACTATAATTAATGTGTCTATCCTGAATCTTCCACCACCAAACTGCAACTCTGTTTACACATGTGTTTAATAACACCAGTGACTCTTAGATACTCCATGTTATCTTCTTTGATTCTCTCATGGTCTCTCCTTCTTTTCCAGATTCCCCGTATTAGTAATGGGAATTCCATCCTTCCAGTTAATCAAATCAAAAAAACTTACAGACACTCTTTTTTCTTTCTCTTCTTTCCTCTTGTTCTTTTCCTTTCTTTTCTTTTCTTTTCTTTTCTTTTCTTTTCTTTCCTTTTCTTTCTTTTCTTTCCTTTCCTTTCCTTTCCTTTCCTTTCCTTTTCTTTTCTTTTCTTTTCTTTCTTTTTTTCTTTGGTACTGGGGATTGAAACCAATGGCATTCTACCTCCAAGCTACACCCCAAGCCTGTTCATTTCTTATTTTGAAACAGGGCCTTGCTAAGTTGCTGAGGCTGGTCTTGAACCTGTGAGCCTACTATCTCAGCCTCCAATGTGCTGGGATTACAAGCATGTATCACCACACCTGACCTGAAGTACTCTTTTCTTTTTTCCTTATTTGGTTAACACCTACTCTATTTAGAAATTGCAGGAATCTAAGTGACCACATGAAGTTGGGGTGGCAGTGGAACTGGAAGACAATGGATGAAGCTTGAGATATGCAGGAGCTCGTTACTGAAGAAAATAGAGTATGAATGTTTTATAGCATACAAACTAGCAATTCATATTTAACACATAGAACTGTAGAATTCCCAACCCATCTTTGAATGTCTGAATTTCCAGTAAATTCCTGAGATAATATAAAATATGTTCTCGCAGTAGCTTGTGCATATTTTCCTCATACAAAATTTATAAAATTATAGAGGACTATTTCCTCATGGAGTGTCAATAAATTTTTATTTTCCAAAATAAAATTCACTAGAATTTTCTAAGCCCTAATTCATACAATATCCTGTTATTGGTTTATGAAAGTATAAGACAACATTTTTCTTTAATGAACTTATTTATTTTTATTATTAAGGTATAATTGAAAATTTAAAATTTTGTAGACTTAAATTGTTTTGATATATAAAATATATTTATATATTCATTGTCTTGATATGTAAAGTACATGTTTTGATATATAAAATACATTGTGAAATTATTAAAGTTAATTAATATATACATCACATACTTATCTTTTTTTGTTGAGAAGATTTAAGGTCTAATTTCTTAGAAACTTTTAACTATACATTATTATCTAGAGTTACTGTGCTGTACAACAGGTCTTCTGAACTTGGTCATCCTGTCTAACTAAAAATGACTCTTTACCATCTACCCTTTCTCCCCATCCTTCTCCACCTCCCTCAGCCCCTGGCAATCACCTTTTTACTCTCTGCTACTATGAGTTGGACTTTTTTAGATTTCACATATAAATCAGATCATGCAATATTTGTCTTTCTATTCCTGGCTTATTTCACATAGCATAATGTCCTCCAGGTTGATCCATGTTGTCACAAATGACAGAATTTTCTTCCTTTTTAAGTCTGAGTAGTTATCATTGTACCTGTAAACCATATTTCTTTACCATTATTCTGCTGATGTTGGTTTGACTAACATTGAGTTTCTACAATTTGGAAAAATAAACAACAGGCTTTTAATAATGGCAGGTGCCATGTATTTATTTTGGAGGGGAGGTACTTGGGATTGAACCAAGGACCTGGTGTGTGCTAAATACAGGTTCTACTACTGAGCTACACCACCACAGGTGCAACTTACTGAGCTCTGTGTGTTGAGCATTATGCTAAGAACTTCACATGCCTAAGATTTCATTTCATCTTTATTACAGCCTTATGGAGATCAGTATTACTATTATTCTAGGTGTGTGCGTATATGTGCTGGGGATTGAACCCAGGGGAATTCTACCTCTGATCATCACCCAATCCCTTTTTAAACAAGGTCTAGCTAAGTTACTGTGTGCTGCTCTGAAATTTGTGATCCTCCTGTCTCAGCCTTCTAAGTACTGGGATCACAGGGGTGCCCCACTGCTGATCAGGGTATTCTTTTTGGTGTTGTTGTTTTTTTTTTTTTTCTGCAGTACTGGGGATTGAACCCAGGGGCATTCTACCTCCCAGCTGCACCCCCGGCCCTATTTTTTTTTTATACTTTATTTTGAAACCGGGTCTCACGAAGTTGCGGAGGGCCTCACTAAGTAGCTGAGACTGGCCACGAACCCTGATCCTCTGGTCTACGCCTCCCAAGTACTGGGATTACAAGCGTGCGCCTCCATGCCCGGCTTGGTGTTGTTTTTAATGGTTGAAGGAATGGAGGATCAAGTCACCTTGCCTAATGTCACCCAGTAAGTAAATGATAGATGCAGGGTAGAAGTCTTCTGTGACTGCAAAGCCTGTGCTTTGATACTCAGACTATTGCTTTTCTGTCTATGTGATTTCTAGGCTTTTTTGGAAGGCTTGACACACTATGGATTTGCTGATAGCTCTTAAGAAAAGTCTGAGACTTTGCACACATCCATCAGGTTTTGTAATAAGTGTCCTCTTAACGTTTCCAATTATAACTCATCCCACAATGGTACTCGATAATGTTTTTATTGAGTTTTGTGCCCTTCACAGATTTATGAGTTCATATCAAGTTCCTCAATTACTGCATAGCTCAGCCATACTAATTTCATTCCTTTAATCTGACAAATGTGTAACGTAGGAGTCAGCAATGGTGTGAGAACTCAACTTCATTCCCTGTGTTCATTCTTTTAGGTCTCCGGCACTCACATTTTCGTTGCATTTAATATGCATCATAAAAGTGTCTCTTTGGCAAATTCATTACATATGCTCTTTGATTGCATTTAGAGCCTTTGGAATTGCTGTTAGGCACAGTGGAAATAATGAAGAGCGTAGATCTATGCTGATTTTAGAACAAATAACTGCAGTCAGTTTTTCAAGTAACTTAATGACTATGCAGGAATCCATGTAGTGATATATACTCTATAGCTATGTAGTTGATGGGTAACAACTGTCCATTCAGGGTATATTTCTCTTCTCTTGAAAAGAATAAATTAATGTCTTTTATAGTTCAAAGTTGATAAATTGTTGATGCATCTACAATTTTTAAAGTACATAGTAACTTTACTGGAAATCATTAAAGGAAATTATTAAAATTCATCTGTGATTATTCAAATTTGATGAATAATGTTGGGGAATTTAAAGGGACAAATAATCTATGCTATAATAAAAGTATCTTAAGGTATTTTATATCCATTTATTTATTCATTTATAATATATCTTTTGTGCTGGGCATGGTAACACATTCCTGTTATCCCAGTACTTGGGAGACAGAGACAGGAGAATAACAGATTTGAAGCTAGTCTTGGCAACTTAGTGAGATCCTACCTCAGAGTAAAAACTAAAAAAGGCTGTGAAGTAGATCAGAGGTAGAATTCCTCTGAGTTTAATCCCCAGTACCAAAATTTTTTAAGAATTAAAAATTAAAAAAAGATAAAGTATTTCTTTTGAGAAATAAGCAGTTAAATTTAGACAAATAGAAACCTGGAGAAATCAGTACCCAAAACAAAAATAATAAGGAAGGAAAGGGCAAAAATGGGTCATTCTGTTGTGTTTGGAGTAAAAGAAGGTAACTAATGTGAAGTAGGTACATCCCCAACAATGAAAACAATAGAGACATAATCGAGATACATAATTAAGCAGTAGCTTATGGCTCCGTATCTCCCACCTCAGCTACCTACAGATGAGTTCACATTTTCAGAAATGGGTATCTAACAAAATCTTTTTACCTGATGGAAAGAATATTTGTTGAGAGTAATGTAGGTAAACTGCATATGCATTTCTTAAATGGTATTTTTTATATTTTCTAAAAGCTCCATCAGATGTCAGAAATCTGTTAGAAGCATTAATAACAATTGTTCATGGAAACTGAGAACAAATCACTCAAGTTTTCCTTTGGGAAAACTTTCCTAATATGTACTATTTGTATACCTTTAAGTTTAACTAAATATTTGGCTTCATATAGAAATCTAGGATGAAAATCATTCTCCCTTAAATTTTTATTTTTACCTTATAACATTATTGATCTGCAATTAATGCTCAATAACCTGCACATATTTAAATTGCATTATTTAATGAATCTTGATATATTACCCATCTAGGAAATCACCATGACAATTAAGATAATGAACATGGTCACCCCCTCAAAAGCTCCCTTCTGTTCATTTCTCCTTCATCCGTGCTTGACTCCAGTCAACCACTTATTTTCTTTATGTAGCTATAATTAGCTTTCATTTTCTAGAATTTTATATACGTGGAATCATACAGTCTATGCTATTCTGTCTGGTTTCTTTCACTCAGCATAATTACTTTGAGATTTATACATGTTATATCACTAGTTCATTTATTTTTACTGTTGAGTAGTATTTTGTTGTATGCATTTATACCACAATATGTTCATCCAGTCTTCTGCTGATGTACATTTTGTTTGTTACCAGTTTTGTGGTATTATAAGATGGATGTCTTGAAAATTCACAGATATATTTCTGATAGATTTCGGTTTCATATCTTTGCCATAAATACTGAGGTGTGGAATGCCTGGTCAAATATTTAACTTTGTAAAAAACAACCATAATGTCTTCCAAAGTAGGTGTATGACTTTATCCACAAGCAATGCATGAATGCTCTTGTTACTCCACATTCTCTCCAATACTTGTTACCATTAGTCTTTCTAATCTCAGCTTTTTAAGAGTGTCCATAGTGGTATCTCATTAGATATCAAGTTGATCTAGTACCATTTGTTGATTGTTTTTTCTTTTCTATTGAATTGCTTTGAAAAATTTATTTAACATCAGTAGGCCATATCTTAGTGGGATAGTTTAGCATCTGTTCTGTTCCATTAATGTGAATATCTGTCTCTTTGCCAGCACCCAAATGAATTGATTACTATAGTTTTATAATAAATCTTAAAATCAAGCAGGATAAGTCTTCAAGCTTTGTTCTTTTTTCTTAAAATACCTTTGGCTATTCTAGATCTATTAAATTTCCATAAAAATTTTAGAACCAGTTCGTCATATTTGACCAAAAAATCCTGCCAATGAATTTCTATTTGTATTATATTGAATCTATAGATCAACTATTCTTTTAGTGCATAGCTCTTAGACATCTATTAAGTTTAATCATAAGTACTCTGTGGTTCTGTTGCTACTGTGTAAGAAACCCATTTTTGAATTTCATTTTCCCATTTTTTTACTAGTAATGTATAAAGATCCAGTTGATTTTCTAATATTAACACTGCACTTCATGACCTTGCTAAATTCACTTGTTACTTCTAGGTGATGTTTTGTAGATTCCCTGTGAATTTCTACCTAAGTAGTCACATCACTTCCAAGTATAAACAATTTTGCTTCTCCCTCTTATGGTTTCCTTCTTTATTTCTTTCCTTTTCTTTTTTCCTTTTATTTCTTACTTATACTTCCCAGCATTTATTTTTTAAACTTAGTTTGACAATATATTCTAAAACCATATTTTAATAAGTGTTCTGGAGCTTGTTCATACTCTTTCTTGACAGCCAATTTTAAGTATTGGAGATTTTTTTTGTAGTAGGAACACTAAGCATGAAGTCTACTCATTGAATAAAATGTTAAGTGCACAAATATGTCATTGTTAAGTAGAGGCACAATGAAGTACAACAGATCTCTAGCACTTACTTGTATTACATAACCAAAATGTCATTATCATTAAACACAAACTCTCCACTTCCTCCTCCCCAACCCCAGCCCCTGGTAACTACCTTTTACTCTGTTTCTGAGTTTGATTATTTTAGATACTTCATACAAATGGAATTATGCAGTATGTGTCTTGTAACTGGATTATTTAACTCAGCTTAATATGCTGAACTAGTTGTAAACTGTTGAAATAAACAATGGTGAAAATATTTATACTGTGGAAATCAGCAAACAATGGAAGTCAGGCGCGCACCACCTACCCAGTGAGTTGGTTTACCAGCATACCCCTAAATACTTTACTAAAAATATTTCTTGATAGTTGATATTTGCCAGGAGTGGTCATTTATATTATGCTGTCAGGTAGTTATTGGCTTTTGGTGTTTTGAATCTAGATGTGGAGGAATAGACACAGATATTTTATCAGGCAGAGTCCATGAGAGTATCTTCAACTGGCTGATGATCGTGGAGATTTGCTTTAGATATATAGTTTGCTGCCTGGCCTATTTCAGCCTGGAGAACCACTGGAGCATGTGTACTAATGAGCTACGGCAGGCTTCCAGTGTATGTCCATCTTCCAGGAGAGGGGCATAACCCAAGAGAGAGTAACGTACATGATGCTGATGGTCCAGTAAACATCAAAGAAAGACCCTTGACCCTAAAATTGGCGAGAATTTGATCTACTGGCATGGGTGTTGGGAGAAAGTATATGCTCGTAAATTTAGTAGAAATATAAATTGTTATATTGTTTGGAAGGATCTATAAAACTTAAATATCACACCACATATCCTTCTAGATTAGTTTGTAATAAGTCATTTCATTGGGCAGTTTCTTTGGACATTGATACAATCCTTCTATGTGGAAGTTGAGTTGAACATATGTCACGTTAACTATGATTTTAAAAAGTGTTTTAGAATATTTTGATATGAGAAACAATTTAACTTTTTTATAAATAATTTCTAAGATTTGCTTATTAGACCAAGGCTTATATTGAATTTTTTTGCCCAAGGCTATTTTTCAATGATATGGCTAGCACTCTATACAGATTTTAACAAGTAAACTCAATTAGAAATAAAACAATATGTTGAAAATCTTATCTGAGCAGCAGAATAATATCCAGTCAAATGTCTCGATTTCTCTGGTGGATGCCTTGATAACATTGCTTAGGAACAGGGCTTCCCCATTGAGAGAGGGCTGGGTGATGGAGGAAGGCTAAATTTCTTTCTATTAGATAGGGGAGATTATAGGAGTAAGATGTGTATTTAGAAGCTGGTTTAGATTCATCAAGTGGAGATGAGAAGAGATGAGAATATATTGTAATAGAATATTTGGGGAGACTTTGTACCAACACTTGTAACTTAGAGGCTATAAAGGGATAGATAGATTTCTGTGACTATATTTATTGTACATATTGTTTTTGTTTTGTTTTTTGTTCCTGGCATGGCAAAGATTTATTGGTGCAGTATAGTCCCACATCATAATGTAAGTCATAGTGATAGTGACATACATGCACATAATACTTGGTGGGCTTTCCCCTGGCTCCCCTCCCATTTTCTCCTTCCCCCATACAGGGTATTGAGATTGACATTGGTATTCTCATATATGTACACAATATCAAGGGAAGTGATTCTTTCATTGACCCTCCCTCTTTCCCTTGCTCTTCCCCTAGACCACCTCCCTGGCTCCACTGAAGTTTCTCCTCCATTATCTGAAGTGCCTCTGGTATCCTGATTACTCCCTAGCTTCCGCATATTAGAGAAGACATATGACCCTTCATTTTGTGTGACTGGCTAATCTCACTTAACATAATCTTCTCCAGGTTCATCCATTTTCCTGTAAATGACATTACTTTTTTCTTCTTTATTTCTGAGTAGAATTCCATTGTGTTTTGTAATCTATTCATCTGTTGATGGACATCTAGATTGGTTCCATAATTTGGCTATTGTGAATTGTGCTGCTATGAACGTGGATATGCATATATTACTATAATTCTCTGATTTCAGTCCTTTTGGGAAGATACCCAGGAGTGATATAGCTGGGTCATATGGTGGATCCATTCCCAATTTTCTGAGGAATCTCCACACTGATCTCCATTAGTGGCTGAACTAATTTGCAATCCCACCAACAGTGTAGAAGAGTTCCTGTTTCCCCACATCCTCACCAGCATTTATTGTTTTTTGACTTCTTGATGATTGCCATTCTGATTGGGGTTAGATGAAATCTTAGTGTAGTTTTGATTTGCATCTCCCTGATCACTAATGATGTTGAACATTTTTTCATGTATTTATTGGCCATTTGTATCTCTTCTTTTGTTAAGTGGCTTATTTAGTCCAATTGCCCATTTCTTGATTGAGTTATTTGTTTTTGTAGTGCAAAGTCTTTTAAGTTCTTTGTATATTCTAGATATGAGTCCTCTATCAGAGGGATAGCTGGCAAAGATCTCCCATTCTGTAAGTTTTCTCTTTAGACTCTTGATGGTTTCCTTGGATGAGCAGAAACTTTTTAGCTTAATGCCATCCCATTCTAATGCCAAAGATAAGCAACTTGAGGAATAGATTGGGAAATACATTTGCATATATTTGAATGGAAAATGGATAATATCAATTAAATACAAACTGGTCCTACAAAATAATAAAAAAGATAAATAATCCCTTAGAAAAATGAACAATGAATATAAAGGGAAAATTCATATTAAAAACAATGGCTAGTTGTAATCTTAACTCATTCCCAGTATATTTAGGAGAATTAAAGTAACAGTGGACTCTCTCAATATCCATCAGATTGGCAGATAGTTAAATTGGTGATAATTCCTGCTTCTGGCATGAATGTTGAGGGTAAAAGTACACTCATATAATTCTAGTAAAAATATGAGTTGTTATATCCTTTGGCAGGATCTATAAAACTTAAATATAGGCCTAAACTTTGATCCAGCAATACAAATGTTGATAATCTATCCTAAATGAATTATATCATTAGCTTACAAAGATATGTGTCTAGAGCTATGTAGTTGTCGATAGCAACACATTGGAAATGAAATTAATGCCAATTAAGGAAGAGAATGATTGAATAAATAGGGGCACATCAACTACACAGAATGTTTTTCACCCACTGGACAGAGTGGGTTAGAGCTTTACTTGTGGGCTAGGATAAATTATTATGTGAGAAATGCAAGTTTCAGAAAGGTATATGAAATACGGCCATATTAAAAATAAATCAGAAAGGTATATGAACTCTGATAATATTAGAAATAAACACTTGAAAAAGTCCCATGATCCTATTATATGTGCATAAATAAATACGAAAATAAATACAGAGAATATTAACCTTGGTTTTCCAATGCATGCTGGTCAGGTAAAGAAAAGAAGCGAGAAGCCAAAACTAAGACTATAAGAAATAGGAAGTTCCAAATTACCTCAACATTTCAAATGATTTTGTATTGTTTCTTTATATAGGTCCCCATTAAATTATTTTTCTACAGTAAAAGTAAATTGCTTAGACCCATTATTTAAAAAAGTGTTTTAAGTGAGAAAAAATAAAAGGAGTAGGAGGCAGTAGATACTGGAATTGAAAAGTCATGTAATTTTAGGACTATATTCAGCACGATGGAAAAGTAAAGTCAACTTTCTTATAGTAGAGAAGAGCAGAAACACTCGAGAAAGCACAGAAAGAAGGTATGCAGAAAGAGAGATGGAGACTGGAGAGCTCAGAGATGGAGACTGGATAGCTAGCTCTGATAGAAACCAAAAAACATTTGGCTCCAGCTTCTTTGTGGGGTGGTAGTAACTTATTACTATTTTTAGAATATCTGCCTTGGCTTCCAATGTCTACTAGAAAAAGATTCAAGACTTACCTATATATCAATTGCAGAGAAGTCTGATTATCATTGTTAAAAAGGTTGGTAGACTTTAAAGCTATTCATACAGCATCCGAAGTGTTGTCCTTCACCCTATCCAAGATTGAGACCTTTCCATTTCCTGGAATGCTCATATTTAAAGATCTATGCTTCCACTACAAAAAAAAAAATGCCACTCTATAAAGCTATTATCAGCACCTTCTGTTTTGTTTTGAGTTTGTAGTGGGACTAAGGAGGTAGTGACCATCTTAACTGTGAGATAAACTGAACCCAGTGTTTATTTGAGAAAATATTTGGTTGAAGAAAAGATTCCAGAGCTGAAGTTTTCTGTGAAGTTTGCAGAATAAAAAAACGCATTTAGCATCATCACGGTTTTCTTGATGGCCTGTGATGAGGTGAGCATTTTGTCTCCAGTTTTGTGGAATTAATTAAAGCCTCAGTGTCTTGATGTCTCTGATAACTGTCTATTAACATATCTCCTCATTTCTACCTCCTTATCTCTAATATACCCTGCAGGTTCTGCTGAACTGAAACAATTTCCTTGAGATTGCCCCTGCCCCCAACCCTAAAATAGCTCATAGCCCTCGGTGTCCCAAAATGGGTTTACCATTTTGATGTGTTTGTCATTTTGTGCATATCTTATCCATTAGTTCTCTCAAGAATTGCTAAAGAAATTCAGTCACCCTTTGCTATTATCTTAAGGTATCATTAACGTCTTACCTCTATACATTAATGTGTGATGTTTAACCCACAGGAATCTCTTTCCCCCTCACTGTTTACATATATAAATTCTCTGCATGAGGGTCAACTTCCTGTCTTTCCCTCACCCTGACACATTTTCTGATCACTCAATATTATATCTAAGCCTTTCAACTTTCTTAAGCACTCAGAATTTATTCCACAAAGTTTAGTGGGATTCATGGTTATAAAAATAATAGATCTTTGTTTATAAGACTATGGAGGGAAAACTTGCAATCCTTGATAGAGGGTTCTCATTCAGACCTCTAGATGACCTATTTACTAGTATCAAAACCACAGCTTTTGATATATTCAGGTATTCACACCACAGTGCTACCAAACTCCCCCTAATTCAAGTCCCAGGAAAAAAGGGAAATGATATTCAGACTGCAAACATCTATTATACTAGCTTCTTAAGATGGTCCTGTATCATATTTCTCTTTAATAAGACTGTGCCCTCAGGGACATATCATGATGACTGTATATTACAATGAAGTCCCTGGATACATAAAGTGTCCCTGTATATTTGACAGTGTCAGGCATGAAAGTGTATGTAGAGTTAATTAACATCTTTCTGTAAAATCCAACCATTAAATCTAAAGTATGAAAAACAGGGAAGGATTTCCATCCTAATAAAAGTAGATTTCTGAAACTTACAGATTATAACAAAATTTTGCCAGATATAGATAAAGGGCTAAAAATGAAAAGGAGGCTACAAACTGGTTACAAGGCTTCAGTTTTTAAGTACACATAAATTTCTCTCAATTTAACTTAATAGTGTCCAGAAAGAAGGAGAGGGAAAGAAATTGGAAATAGCAATATGCTAGACAGCTTTAGGGATATAAGCAAAGACAAATGAGCAGAAATAAATAATCCTATGTGTCTTAACTTGTTAAACATAGTAGTTTCCTGTGACCTATGGGACCTCATAGAGAACATATTGCAGCAAAATAGATAGATAGATAGATAGATAGATAGATAGATAGATAATCTATATGTAACTGAGCATCCAAAAGCAGCTTCTTGCTTTCCTACAACTGAGTATCCAAACAGGGTCCAACATGTGGAAGACCCTCAAGAAATGTCAGTCTTTAGATGGAATTCTTATTGTGTATCTGTCATTAGATATTTACACACACACACACACACACACACACACACACACACACACCTGATACTTAGTGTGATTTGATAGGGTTCTCTAGGTTGTTCACAGTTTTTGTTTCTTCAATGTGTCAGTGGTTCATTCTGATTGATCAGTAAATGAGTTGTCCTATTTATTATATTTGGCTATCATCTTCATGCACAAAACCATCTCCTAAAAACACTTGGAGCAGACCACACTCACACTTTTCAGATAGCTTACCATAAAACACTACCGCATGTGTTTCCCTTAAGACAATACCGCCTACATGCACTGCTTAGTACACAAATGGTCTCTTTCTATTATACTCTTGACAAAACATGAGCATCTAATGAAGCTTCAATATGAAACTTCCTCCACCATAATCACCAGTCACAAAGATCATGGACCATAGAGCCCATGCAATAACCAAGAGCATACATTGTCATTTTTATTTTTTTG
This sequence comes from Glis glis, assembly GCA_004027185.1. Lineage (NCBI taxonomy): Eukaryota > Metazoa > Chordata > Mammalia > Rodentia > Gliridae > Glis > Glis glis. Next base: position 12,555 of record PVJS01003342.1, read on the forward strand.
ACAATAAGTCATGTACACATACATGTTTTTTAAAAACAGAAAACATTTTTGTCCTCAGTACATAATGGTGTGTAGGTGAATGGGAGGTGTTGGAAGGAGGAGGGAGAGGCAACAAGGAAGGAAAATGAGGGGTGAAGGAATTGCTGACTACTTCTTTAGAAAAATGTACAGAAGCCAGATTTTACCCTCATCTAGGAATCAGCATCATGAGTAGATTCTGTTTACTTTTCAAAAAATAATACAATCATCCTGCAATATTTCTGTGTGAAAAAACCACTCACTATCTGCCATGGTTCTGACATAGTATATGACTTAACCTTATGGCTGTGGTGTTAAATCCCACGGGATTATTTGAAGGAGTCCAACATTCTGCAGAAACTTCTTGAGATTATGTTGCTCAAGATTCTCCTTGCTCAAGAGCTTAAGATGGCTCCTAGTCCTTGGTTATCCTCAATGGCTAATGCACCTTAATGGTGCCTCTTAATGAGCTAATATGGTAGAAGTAGATAGACATGCACTTGCGAAGGTCTGCTTTGAAGTACCAAATTTAGACTGTTTTGAGGAATAGTTATTGAAGCAGATGCAGTAATCATTGAGATTGTTCAAGACCACGCAGACACTTTTTGGACTGTTGTGGAATTCTGTTGTTTTACCTTAAAGGGGACCAGTTTCTTCCTCTTCTAGTAAAAACACCACAATTTTCTTTGGAAATAGTGTTTCTCCTGGAGCATAAGTCCAGGGGAAGCCACATCTCTCCAGGCACAACACTGAACATATTTTCATCTCACTCTCCTGGTGATAGAATTGTTTTAGAGAAAATGCCAGAAATTAATTCTTACATAGCACTTGAAAGGGGCCACTATTCTAAGTTCTTTACATGTATTAATTTATTTAACCCTCCCAAAGACCCAGGAGTTATTCTTTTACAGATGACAAGCTTAACGCTCAGTGAAGTTTAATGACTTGACCAAAGAGAAATAGTACTAAATCATGATCATGAGTTATGATATAAACCTACTGTTCCAACTTTAAAATCTACAATATTAATTCAAGGGCATGTTTAATGAGTCAATATAACTCTTAAAAACTGCATGAAATCATTGGAAAGGATGTAGTGTATTTTTATGTAGGGTTGCTAATCTGCTAGGATGAAGACCTAGAAATGATAGTAGCCATCTTGCCATCCAGAATAGATGGAGAGGCTGTTGAAACTGATGGTAACAGAGAAAAACAGAGCCAAGAGACAGATTCTACAAACTGTTTGAAGCTCATATTCCCTCAGAGTTTTAAGTTGCATGAGTCACTAATTCCCTGTTTTTAAGCTCAAATTATTTAAACCAGATTGTATTGAGTTCCTGTCATGTAAGGCGGGAATGTCCTGAGCAACGCATCCGTGCTTAACCTGTATCCCAATAATGCAGTATTGAACTCGGAGAGAGTGTTAAAACAAAGGAATGAAAAAGAGAAAATATGCACTAACCCTGTCTGAGGTTGCATTATGTAAGTAATTGTACCAACTCCAGACACAAGGGTCTGGGCTATGTGTCCACTGGGGTTCATTTAGTCCCAGTTTTGAACTGTAACATTATGTGAAGTTCTTTATTTTTTAAATTAAAAAAGATGAAGCTATAAACAAACCAAAACATACCTATGTTGATAGGAAACAAAAGGAAAATTCCAGCTTGCAAAGAGAGGAATATAGTGTCTCTTGAATGCTAAATATACCAATCATTATCCCAAGTGCTCGTATGTATATTACTAATTAAATATTCCAACAAGATGGAGAGGAAACTTTCCATATGTGAAGGGTGAGACTTAGGATGTTAAACTAACCTGAGTTAATGGATATGAAAGTGTTGTACCTGTAACAGACATTGGAAAATCAAATGACTCTTTCCCATTTACTTCTCCCCTTTACTCCCCCACACCCGAGTTTCGCACAGCTTAATACCTGATTTCCCAGGCACACTTTATGTTGATCTAATATAAACACATTATATTGGGGATCTGGAATAAATACTTATTTTGTTGATAAAAAAAGGACACATGCTTCTGACATCTGCCACTTCTCCCTTATTCTTACAGTGAATATGGGCATAATTCTTAGGGCTGCAGCAACAATTTTACAACTAGGATCAGAGAAGCAAATTCCTGAAAAGGTGATAGATCACAAAGACATAAAGAGTTTGAGTGTTTAAGGACATCAAGGATTGCCTACCTCCAGATGTTTCTCCTTAGGTGAGAGAATTAAATGTTTTTGTTGTTTATCCCAGTATGACACAAAACCCACTGGGTATAGATGGGTATTCTGTTACTTGGCACCAAACACACTTCTAACTAATCTATAGTCCATGGCCCTTCTTCACCAGTATTTTGTTGCTTTTTAATTCTTCAGTTAAAATGGGGTATAGCCCAGCAGTGTCTTATTTGAAGATGACTGCACATAATATAATTATATATGGTTAATACATATGCACACATCTGCTATATAATATTACATTATGGAACATATAAAACCTATGCTCGCTAAATGATTTAAACCACCTCACCATTTCTTCAGTCCCTTGCACTTCCTTCTTCTCTGTAAATCTCCTCCCACCCCTTCCCCAGTCTTCTAGTATAGGAGCAGCCAATCAGCCCCAAGAATCATGGCTAAGTTATTTTAAGGTTGTGCTTACTTTTTTGTTTGTTAGGTTGAAGAATACTAAAACCAAGACATTTTTGTGCTAATATGGTACTTACGTGTAACATCTTTTAACAAGATCCCAAAATGATGTGTGAAGCGAAAGACCAACTGTGTATTTTTAAGCTGGAATCTGAAGTCTGTCACTTCTAAGCCCTCGTCACACTCACTTTCAACTCTCAAGAAAACAGTCCCACTTATCCTTCAAACCAATTAAAGCTTTCAGCAGGAAAGCAAAGCACACCAGATTTTATTCAAAGATTGCAGATGCCTTATGTGTTTTTAGATTTTTTTATCTCAGTTTTTAAAATCTCAATAATAACTTGAGATCCTTTCTTTTGAAAATATCTATCATGTAGTCATTGGAAGAAGGTAAGTTAGTTATAATTTAAATTCATTTATTTATTCATTCATCCAATCACATGTTTTAAGCACTGTCATCTGGGTTTAAAAATTGAGACTAGGGATAGGGTGATGAAAATGACAGGCGCAGTCGATTGGGAAACAGAACTAGTGAACAAGTAAGTTCTGGATGCAGTGAGTTTTGTAAGGTCTAGTGGACGCAGAGGAGAGGGCTTCCCCCTGGTATGCATTCTCAGTAACTGTCCTCTAAGGAGCAGCGTTCTTGATTATTTGTGTTAGTTTCCTATTGCTGCTGTAACAAATCCCCACAAACTCAGAGGTTTAAAACAAAATACATTTTTATCTTAGCGTTCTGATGGTTAGAAGTATTTAACGTAGGTCTCAGTGGGCTGGGTGGGCTGGGTGGCATTCCTTTCTGAAGGCTCTAGGGGGAATCATTTTCTTGCTTTTTCCGATTTCTCCAGCATTCCTCAACTCATTGTCCCCTTCCTTCTTCAAAGCCAGCCATGGCTGGCTGAGCCTGTCTCACATCACATCACTCTGACTCGAGCCCTTCTGTTTCTCTCTTTTCATATCTGTGTGATTACATTTGACTCATCTGTGTGAGCCAAGATAAACCCCTTAATTTATACTGGGCATGGAACCCGGGGTGTTCTACCTCTGAGCTATACCCCCAGCTCTACTTTATTTTTTATTTTGAAACAGGGTCTCACTAATTTATCACACACTGGCCTGGAACCTGTGATCCTCCTGTCTCAGCCTCCCAAGGACTGGAATTACAGGTGTGCACCACTGAACTATGCCAGGTTTAAACTCCTTATCTTAATCTAGCTGATTAGCAACCTTATTTCCATTTGCAGCCTTACCGAATTCTCTGTGTAACATAACATGTTCAAGGGTTCTAACGATTGAGACATGGGCATCCTTGAGGGTCATTATCCTTTTTTGCCAAGTACTTGAAGAATGCAGAGGAATTATCTGTCTGAAGGGAATGAAGAGGGCTTTTGTTTGATGGAACAGTGTTCATGAAGGACATGAAGTAAGAACATATTGTAGTGTATACCTTGAGAACCCCTGTGTACAAAGTCCCATGGAGGATGGAGGGGATTTTCAGTTAATTCTGCCCACATCTTGCAACCCCTGTGATCTTCATTCAGCTCACAGTTCTTTAGTAGGCATTCCCTATTATACCTTGCAAAGTCTTCCTAAAGCAGCTTACTATTTGATCAACAATTCCAGGAGAACTATACAGCTTTGGGGGCTCCTCTGAATATCTTCTGCCTTTCCGGTACTCTCATCCTCAAATTCTAGCCACCTCAGCAGCTATAGTAGTCAGAATAATTCTCCAAAGGTATCGATGTTCTAATATCTGGAACCTGGACATATGTGTCATTACATGGAAAACAAAAGATACTTTGCAGATGTAATTAAGGTAACACTTTAGGGGATGATCCTGGATTGTGCAGGTGTACACAATCTACTCACAGGCACCACTAAAAACAGAGAACTTTCTCCAGTTAGAGTCAAGTAGAGAAGGGGAAATCAGAGAGATTTGAATGTTTGAATTACTGGCTGGCAGCCAGTAAGGAAACAGGGTCTTTAGCTAAATTTTGTCAACAACCTGATTGCTCTCAGAAGCGGATTCTTCCCAGAGCTTATGGGAAAGAAACAACAGCCTGCCAACACTTGGCTTTTAGCCTGTGAGACCCTAAGGGGAAGAATTGGCTGATTCACATGGTGCCCAAATTTCTGATCCATGGAAACTATGATATAATGAATGTGTATTGTTGCAACTCTGTGGTAAACAGTGGTTTTAGGAAATTGTTCAGCAGCAACGAGCTCCAATCTCTTTTTCCACCAAGACCACTGTTCTTCCTGAGGTCTATTCTCTGTGTCCTGGTTTGGAAAGTGCCTCAGGAAGAATGTGGATTTCATTGTATATTTTCCCCTTCTCTCAAGAATCAGGGCTTCATATTACTATTGCTCAACACCTGAAAATAAGTACTTTATATATTTTGTTTAACTTGAGAGTTGTTTATGTGAGGGTGGTAAGTCCAATATCAGTTACTACATCATATCTGGAACCATAAATTCAAAAGAATTTCTGGTTCGTGGTATGACTGTTTTTGTTTCTTTGTTTTGTCTCTGAGAGGTTTTGGGTGTATGCTTTTCTTACCAGGGCTTTGGAATTTTTTGATAACGTGACCTGCTATAGGTCTTTTATCATTCAGTGTGCTAGACAAATGGAAGCCCTATCAATTTGGAAACACAGGTCTTTAAATCCTGGCAATTTTTTAAAACTATTTCTTTGATAATTTCCTTCTCTCTATACACCATTCTATGCTTTTTAAATACGTGTTGCACTTGGTTGCTAGTGTTCAAATCTTCTATATTCTTATTGATTTTTTTCTTTTTAGTTTTTCTATCAACTGCAAAGAAATGAATGTTAAAATATTCCTCCATTATTGTGGACTTATCTATTTTTCCTTTAGTTCTGGTAGATATTGGTTTGGATATTTTGAAGCTCACTTGTTAGGTGCATTTATATTTAGGAATTTTACTATTAAGAATTAACGCTGGAGCCGGGCGTGGTGGTGCACGCTTGTAATCCCAGTACTTGGGAGGCTGAGACCGGAGGATCTGGGTTCGCGGCCAGCCTCAGCTACTTAGTGAGGCCTTTGCAACTTAGTGAGACTCTGTTTCAAAATAAAGAATAAAAAAAAATAGGGCTGTGGGTGTAGCTCGGAGGTAGAATGCCCCTGGGTTCAATCCCCAGTACCGCAAAAAAAAAAAAAGAATTAACATTACTTAATTACTTACTGCATAATTTTCCTCCTTATCTCTAGTTTTATCCTTTTTCTTTCGAAGTCTACTTTTCCTAACACTTAGGTAGCTTCATCCGATTTTGTTTTACTTTGGTATCACACCTAATTTTTACTGTATTTGCTCCAAGCCAGATTCCAACATGCCTGGTCTAGAGTGTGGCTGGCTGGAAGTTCCTCCAACAGGCTCTCCCTTCCCCCAACACACACTATTTATTTTGATCCTACTCGCTTTCCAAATCCAAAGGCAGGTACTGAAAACATTCTTGATGCAGACAATGAGTGGCTACAATACAATGCACAGGTGGGTGAAGTGATTTCCACAACATAGAGTGGACTTTAGGACAATGATGTGTAGGGACAAGATGCTTCTTAGTTAATATTAGTATGATGAAACTAAGAACCCACAAAAGCTTTGTTTTTGGGTTTTTAATTCATGGAGAATATTAAAACTACTTGCCCCTAACAGTATTTCATATTTTGGCCCGATTTAAAAATGTTAGTTTGCATATAGATTTAACACAGTTTACATAGTGCACTTTAAAGTTATTCATATTTATACCGGATGAAAATTGCAAATGTCTAAATAAAAAGAGAAACCGTGACTCCAAATAAAGGGAACAATCATCACTTTTCACAACATGTCATTGGTTAGTTTTCAAATTGTCAAGTACTATTTATTTATTTGGGAATAAATAATCATGATTGGGCTCAGGATGGCCTCTCAGCTTGTGGGTCCCCAAGTATTTTTTTAAAATAAAAGATATATGATAGATAGACAGATTGATTGATTGATTGATTGATACATGATAGATGATAGATAGATAGATGAGAAAGAGAATGTATATCTGAACACAAGTGCCATAACAATCATTAACAATAGAACCAAACCCAACTTCTCTATTATCCATTTAAAAATCTGAGCAGTGTTTATATCACTTTTTTATTAATTATCGTAGACTCCAATAGCAGGGCAGGATTTCTACTGCTTTGGGGAAAATAAGTTATGATCTGATTTCAAGTTTGAAGGTTTTTTCTCCAGTTGAGTAAATATTGCTATGTATATTACCTCTTGTGTTAGAATAGTATTATCTTCATACAGAACTCAAATAATGGTGTCAGTCATTCCTATCCTTCAACACAGGCGCCCTCAGGTGTTCCTGTAAATATTAGAAATATCTCAGTTACTTTTATCTCAGCATCTTCAACAGTAAAAGGGGGAGGAAAGAGATTAGGTAAATTTAGGGCTCATCAACCCTGTCTTGTCAGTTTTAGACAAACATGCCTTAAATGATTCACGTGTCTATGTGCAAAGTTGAGCAGGTATCTTACCCAAAGTTTATGTAGGAAAGAAGACAAATATAATATGAAGGCCTAAAGACGCCAAGCTTTTCTGTGATTTTTAGTTACCCATTGGACATCTGCAGGCCCAACAGAAGAGTTGGTGCTTTTTAGCAACATCAGTCTTTAAATCTCTGTTACATTTATGGTTATGTTTTTCACCAAATTGTGGAAATTATCAACCCATTTTTCTTCACATGCTTTTTCTGGCCCATTCTGTCTTTTATCTCCTCTTGACTTTTCAATGATCTAATGATAGACTTTTGAATATTATTTCAGAATTCACTGACATTCTGTTAATTTATTTCAATCAGTTTTTCCCCTTCAAATTGCATAATTTTGATGGACTGAACTTCAAATATATTGATCTTTTCTACATGTATAATTTTCCTTAAAACTTGTCTGGTGAAATTTTCATCCTCAATTACTATATTTTCATTTTCAAAACTTCTATTTGACTCAGATTTTTATATGTTTACTCTTCCTGACTATGTATTTCCTTTAAACCCTGGGACATATAACTGCTGTGTCAACTCAAATGTCTTCCTTCTTACTGATTTTTTTCCTTGACAAGAGATCATGCCATGATTTGCCAGGATGGTGAGTTTACAGGAAATCAGAAGTGTGTACCAAGCCCCTGGAAGTTGGAAAACTCATCCTCCAAACTGCGTTCCCTGGGGTGAGTAGCAGCTGGAAATGCTACAGAATGCTTCCAGTTGGTCAGCTGTTTTCCACCTGATCCTCTCGGGAACCCGGTGCATGTGCATTTCTGAGATCAGCCAAGACTTGAATCACAGATTTTAGAGTTCCCTGATAGCTTACCTCCGTTCTAATGCTCTCACTCAATTTCCAGTCTGGGATCCATCCATCCTCTGTCAACTCAAGGTTGAGTTCTAACTTCTGCAGCAGGAGGACTGCTAAATGTCTTTACAAGTAAAGCTACGTAATCATTCACCTCACTCTGCAGGCTTTGCTACCTTCAAAGGTCAAATCCCCTCTGCTGTCTCTCAGCTTCTGACTACTCTCCAGTGCCTTAAAAACAAAAAAATATATATATATATTAACAGAGTTTACAGTTGTTACCTGTAAAGGGGTTAGTGGAACACTGAATGCTGACTCTCACAATGGCATTGACTTTTTAATTATGTTCTTCTAATTATTCTAATCTAGGTAAGAGATTTTCCAAAATCTCTATTAACTTTCATTCCAACAATATAGTTATAGTTATTTATTCTAAGAGGTTATCTATAGATTCTTTGGGTTTCTGCATAGAAAAATATTATCATATATGAACACTGCATTTTATTTCTTCTTTTTTACTTTTATACCTTTTAATAATAATTTATAAGTGTTTTATCTTAATGCATTGCTAAGAATAGTAGAAAAGAGGCAGTCATAATACTACATAAATACCATTTTTATGTTAAAAGAAATAATTTCAACACTTCAACTTTGCATTAAGGCTGTTTGTTTTTATAGATATTTTTGTCTAAGCAAGCTTCCTTTTTTCTTTTATAATGAATGTTAATTTTGTTCATCTATAGAACTAATTATTATTTTTCTCTTTGAGCCCTTTAATGAAGGAAATTACATCAATTGTTTGTTTAATGTTGAACCAATTTTTTATTACTGGGAAAATCCCAATTAGTATCTTTTTCTTTCATTGTTATATTAGGTTCATTATTTTTATATTTTTAGGATATTTGCATCAGTGTTTACAAGTGATATTTCCCTATAATTTTCTTTTCATGTCTCCTTATTAGACTTTGTTATCAGGGTTACATTAACTCCTTACCATAAATGAGAGACTGCATTATTTCTAAACATAGTCATAATGTGTATAAAACTGCAATTATGTGGTTTGGGTTATATTTGCCAATAAAATTGCCTGGGAAAATATTAAAATTTTAGTTAATTTCTCTTAATGTTTATGGAATTGAAAGGATCAATTTATTTCTGAGTAAATTTTGGAAAATAAAATTTTTCTAGAACTTGTCAGTTTCATCTAAAATTTTATGTCTATAAAATAGCTATAATATCCTTTTCTGTAATTAATATCTGTTTCACATAATTATGTGAATTTTCCTTTTTCATTTCTAATGTTCTCCATTTGTCCCTTTGTTATCAGAACTGATGGGTCCACCCACCTTTTGGTGAAAATCAAATTGGAACAGAACACCAACAATAGTTGCCACACAAAGCAAAGTTTATTTGTAGCGAATAAGAAGACTGCAGGGAATCAGTACGAAAACCATGACTCCCCAAAGCTAGGGAAGGCAGGAGAATTTATTTATTTATTTATTTATTTATTTATTTATTTATTTTGCGGTACCAGGGGTTGAACCCAGGGGCGTTCTACCTCCGAGCTACACCCCTGGCCCTATTTTTTTTATACTTTATTTTGAAACCGGTTTCTCACGAAGTTGCGGAGGGCCTCACTAAGTAGCTGAGGTTGGCCGTGAACCCGGATCCTCCGGTCTCGGCCTCCCAAGTACTGGGATTACAAGTGTGCGCCACCATGTCCAACCTCAGGTGAATTTAAGCAGAGACTGCATATTCAGAAGGAGTAAAGGTGTTATTACGTATATGGATGGGGATGAATCGGAGTAGAGACGTTTGACAACATGCTCCCACACAGGACACATGTCATTCCTACCCCATTTGTTTTTAACCTTGTATAATACTTTATTTAATTATATTCCATCAATGTTTAGATTCACTTTCATATTTATCTTGCTTTCAGTTTGGTATTTCTTCATGTGTTTCAGATGTCCCCATTTTGATTTACTTTTCTTCTGCCTCAAAATTTGAATTTCTTGATTTTTTTTTTTGTAGCAAAACTGAAGTTTTTGTGTGTTTGGAAAAAATGCCTGTGTTCTACCTTAATTCTTGAAAGTTATTTTCTGTGGATGTACAATTTTAGGTTGACTTCCTTCCTTCCTTCCTTCCTTCCTTCCTTCCTTCCTTCCTTTCTTTATTGCAGTTCTGGGGATGCTACCCTGGGTCATACACCTCTGAGCTATACCTCCAGCCCCTTTTATTTTTTATTTTGAAATAGGGTCTTGCTAAGTATCATGTGCTGGCCTCAAACCTGTGATCCTCTTGTCTTAGCCTCGCAAGTGCTGGGATTACAGGTGTGTGACCCAGAGCCCAATTGGAGTTATTTTCTTTCAGCACATCAAAGAGTCTACTTATTTGTGTTGGTTTCATTCCCACTATTGTGAAACTACCTTTTAAGTATTGTTGTTATTCCTACGTAGTAAACTGTCTTTTTAAAATTCTCTAACTGTTCTTAAAATCTTCTTTTTGTCTTTGGTACTTTATCTTTTCATACTCTAGTAAACCATAGTACAGATTTTTTTTATTGTGCTCCAAATCCATTGGATTCCTGACTCAGAATTATATTCTACAAAATTTTTGGAAAAAATCTCAGTAATCAATTTTTTGAAAATTGTTATTTTCATTCTTTTTCCTCATTCTTGAAATTGCACATGAACATTCTCTTGTGTCTTAAAATTTTTAATTTATTTTCCTCTCTGAATTGTATATATATACACACATGATATATCACATATATATCACATATATCACATATATATCACAACTAAGTTTAATTCATAAAATCAATTTTTTTAAATTTCTAATTTTATATTTATAAAATTTATTTAATCATTTTTATAATTTCTTATTACTTATGTTGGAAGGTTGGCCTTTTATTTAATATTTATTGTTTGAATATTTTATATTCATATTTAAAACCATTTTAACCATTTTATACTTATATGTTGTTAAATAAAATTTGGGGGAACAATTGTTTTAGATTGATGTCCTGCATTAAGCTCTAACAAGTCAAACCAAAATATAGTGACTTGTATGAAGTGTCATGCAATCAAACCAAAACATTAAAAAGCAGGAAAATTCTCAGAGGCCAGTTTAAAGCAAACAAACAAACAACAACAACAAAACAGAAGATTCCTAAACAACCAATTGAAAAGGGCCTGGTTTACCTAAGCCAGCATGGTAAAGAAGTCTTTAAAAATTATCAATCTGTTTTTTGTTGCCTGATTCTGCTTGTTCATCCCTTTTTTGCCCATGAGGGTCACCTCCACTACTGGGCTTATTGGGTCTCCTTTTCTAAATCTGAAAAAGAGATACTGCTCTGATTCATGAATCTTTATTAAAAGACAATTAGATCTTAAAACTAAATTTGTTTCAAGTTTTTTTTTCTTCAACACTATCTTTATACAAACTCCTTGATGGCAAGCAGTTTTCTTTGTTTTACTCACTGCTATATTTTTAGAGCACAGAACAGTATTTGCCAAACAGAAGACACTCTGTAATTCTTTGTTGGATAAATTAATGATAAAATATTCAGTCTGATATTTCCAACTCTAGAGTATTTCTGTGTCTGATTTTCTGCCCATTTTTTTTCTCCTGTTCTTTCTCATGGTGCTCTGTTTGCAGATATATTTAGTTATTTTTTTATTTAAGCTGCTATTCCTTGGAACTTTAATTATGAAAGTTGTGTTCATCTAGAGAGGAGTTATGTTGATTCTGCTAGCTTCTTGGATACAATACCAAGTGGAAACAATCTTAAACTAGATTATTGACTTTATGTTTTTCAGACTACTTAGATAGTAAGAATTCGGGTCAGAAAATCTGAATACAGAAGTTTTTGTCGGTTTTATTTTTCCTTCTCCTCCCATCACCAAAATTTGAGGCAGATAATTTTCCTTAATAATGGTATTGTGCAAACACATTGTCTCTCTATACATAGATAGTTAAGTTGCTAGGTTTGCACTCTTCAGTAGAAGTGTAATGTGAGCCATACATACATATTAGCCTAGTAGTTATATCAAAAGTAAAAAGAGAAAATTAATTTTAGTCATACATTTTATTTCATGCTATTTAATAGGTAATCAATATAGAAATTATTAATGAAACTTTTGCATTCTTCTTACATACTAAGTCTTCGAAATATGGTTCTTTACATTTAGAGCACATATAAGTTTAGGTAGCAAATTGACACAAAATTTCATCGGTGGTTATGTTTTTAAAAATGTATAGTTGAAAAAGTGGATTTGACTGCCCAAAGTGTTCTAAACATAGCTAGCTAAAATTTTTCCTATAACTGACCTAAGTATGTATTTTTTTAATTAAAACTAATTACGATGAAATAAAACTAAAATTTATTTACTCAGTGTCACTAGACAGACTCCAATCCTTAATATCCATATATGAGGATGACTACAATAAAAGAAAACATAGCTCTGTGATTCTAGTATATGTGAACTTCTTGGAGTAGACACTCATATCTTGGGCAGGCCCTATTTTTTTTCTTGTATTCTCTATACACGATAAGGACATTGATAACATAATTTCAAAGCCAGCCATGTGTATATAGCATATGCTTTTGTAGTGTGTTTACATTCAGAGTTCTTTATTTTTGTGCTTTCAACTTCTATTTTTTGAATATATATTTGCCCCTTTATATACATATATATACATATATACATATATATGTATATATCCATACATATATATGTCTGTGCGTGCATGTGTGTGTGTGTGTGTACATACCTGAAAAGGTAGTCCATTTGAGTTACTTGATTCTGAGGGGAAGATACAAAAAAACATTTTTCTTCCAAAAAACTACCACTTCCTAAATTTTTCTGTAGCTTAGGAGAAAAACAAAAAGCAATGATTTAAATAATAAATATTTAAAAAATCACATGCCATTTAAGTGGGATATTTTATACCAAAGTTTTATTTTTAGTAAAATATAGTTCTTCTCTTTTTATTAAGGTTAATAATGGATATGCTGTTTCTTGAATTTGAAATATTATGAGATGTTGAAATATAATAAGAAGTAAGAAATTGTAAATGTTTCAAAATAAAAATAGCATCCACTGTGCAAGGTTTATTTACTCTCTGTGAGAAATAGTTGAGAGACTGTCTTAAGGGCAAATTGGTAGACTTTCTGTTTCATGGAAGCAATAAATGTGATTGAGGATAAGTTTCTTATAATCTCTCTTATAGCTCTCAAACTGATTGCTATTGCTCTTTATGTTTTAACACTAACATTCTTTTTCTTCTAATACCTACAACTCTTCTTTATTTGTGACACATGGTTCTCAAAGAGACATGGAAGTCTGTGTTTTAAAATGAAGTTAGTTGTCTATTTACCCAAATGGAACAAGAGTTGACAGTTTCACTATAAAATACTGTGTAATATAAAATGTACAATGCCTGAACTATTGAACATCCAGTTTTCTTATTAAACATGTAGAATTTTTATATATTGGTGGGAAACTAGGTACACAGCATCATAAAGCATTTGACAACTAATTTATTTTCCTAACCTACAGGTTGATAGCGTAAATAAGAGGATATCTACAATAGAAGCATACAGTTTTTATATACATTGCACTATCTATTTATGTCATTAAATAAATGCTCCATGAAGTAGATTTATATTAGGTAGTTCATTAAATAAGAGTGATTTATTGGGCAACTATTATGGGCAAGGTGCAACTTTGTAAGATCCATAAATGAGAAGGTATGTTTTTTGTCTTTATGGAATAGTGAAAAATGTGCATTTTAAGTCATGGGTTCCTAAACACAAGAAAAACCATTAACACTTTTTAAATATATACCATGAACTTCCATGGTGATTTTATTTTTCAATTTGGATATTTTCCAAACTTACTGGCTAGATTCTTCCCATCAGCAAAGGCCACATACAGACTGACTTCTGCTCTAAGTATCTCTTGGTTTTCCCTTGCTTGCCTGTTAGCCAGAAATAATCTTTTTCTCATCTCTAAATTTCTTGCACATGTGCCCATGTCTCTGATGGATCATATTTCTTTTTAAATATACTTTTATTGGTGCATAGTAATTATACATCATAAGTTTGTTCTTTATGGCTGAGTAAAATTCCATTGTGTGTATGCACCACAGTTTCCTTATCCATTCATCTGTTGACAGACACCTGGGCTGGTTCCATAATTTGACTATTGTGGATTGTGATGCTATAAAATGGATATGCATGTATCAGTATAATATTTTTATGTCAAATCCTTTGTAAAGATCCACAGGAGCGGTACAGCTGGGTCGTATGGTAGTTCCATTCCCAATCTTCTGAGGAATCTCCACACTGATCTCCGTAGTAGCTGTACTAATTTGCAATCCCACCAACAATGTATACGGGTTCCCATTTCTCCACATCCTCACCAGCATTTATTACTGTTGTATTCTTGATGATTGCCATTCTAACAGGAGTTAGGTGGAATCTCAGGTCATTTTGATTTGTATTTCCTGACTGCTAAAGATGTTGAACATTTTTCATATATTTATTGGAATATTTATTGTATTTATTCTTTTGATAAGTGTCTTTGCAGTTCAATTGGGAATTTTTTTATTGGATTATTAGGTGGTTTTTACTATTATTTTTGGTTTTGTGTTATTGGGGATTGAACCCAGGGGTGTTCTTCCTCCACACTACATCCCCAGCAATATTTAATTTTTTATTTTAAAACAGGATCTCATTAAATTGCTGAGGGCCTCCCAAAGTTTTTTCTTCATGCTTATGATTCTCCTGTCTCAGCCTCCCAAAATAGGTTTCTTTCTCTCTCTCTCTCTCTATGTATGTGTGTGTGATATTAGTCCTCTATCAGAAGAGTGGCCAGCAAGTATCTTCTCCCATTCTGTAGGCTCTTTCTTTAGATTTTTTTTTTTTGGTCAAAGCAAGGTTTATTTAGGAAAGTGGGTCAATACATGTTCAAGGGAACATGTTCCCTGAACACAGGCCACCTCAAGAGAGAGGCCTTTGGGGTCTTTACAGTTCTTCTTTTATAGGAGACCCCTTTGAGGGGGTGGATAGAGGTGTACTGCAGGGATGAAGAACTGGTTTTCCTCAGAGTCCTCAGGTTACTGACATCAGTTTGGTGGGTGGGTTGAGTGGTGTCTGAACTTGACCAAGTGTCAGACATTCCTTATAGACCATTTGTTTACCAAACATCTGCAACTGGGGTACCATCTCAAACACAGATGAATGGCTTTGCTGATCAACAAGCCAAAATAACCAGGCTTATAAAGATAGACCAACAACTTTGATGACAGTCTTGACAGAGTGAGTACACCAAAAACTACAGGAATATAGATAGGCAAATAATATAGCTCTGAAAATTGTACAGTAAAAGATAGCTTATCCAGCATTTTTATCAGGAGGAAAATTCTGCATACTGGAAATTCTGTTATGGCCAGATACTGACTATTAATCCAATAAGTAATCTTATGGAAGTTAGCAGTAGAGTTGTAAGTTACTATCATCAGAAAACCATTATTCACTGTAACTGCAAGTTTTTACTAAAATGGTTAGGACAGTGCCCCATTGAAATTTTAAAAATAATTGCAGTATGTATATCAACACACTACCTTTTATCTACTGATTTATTTCTCAAGTGGTAGTGAAAGGAAAACTGCTGAGAAAAGGAAAACTATTGAGAATAAAAAATAACTTAAGTTTTGGTAACAAACACTATATTTCACTTTGATAAAGTAGCTTTTAAAAACATCTAACTTTCATTGATTGGTGCTTAATTAAAAGTACTACTTTTGTTGTGGTTGTGGTTTTAAAAGACACTACAAATCAATATTTACATAATAATTCAATTTGTAAGATCTATGAATAGATTACAAACAAATTAAATTTTAAATATATTTTTAGAAATGTGAAGGCTCATCAAAATAGGGCTTTGATTTTAACTTAATGCAAGTGACACATATTTACACTTTCAAAACTGGCATTTAAAAAAGTATGGACTTAAATTTAGACCCTGGGTAAATTGTACTTTTCATTTATGTACAAAGTCATTATTTCATTTAAAAGTTTCTCTTTTGGGCCATAAAATATTATCTGAAATCAGAAGATGTACTTTGTATTTGCATATTCAAATTTCCTAATATTTGTCAGGTCTAAGAAATATTGTACAAACACTTTAGTTTTGCTTCAAGCAATTTGTCATTGCAAAAGCCATTTTTCTCTTATTATTGAAGGTGTTTTCCATTAGTATAATGACTAAGCTTTTCAAAAATTCATTGGAAGGAGAAAAAATTAACATGTTGCTGATAATAGACCTATTCTTCAAAATGCCAAAGGAAGTTGTGCTATCTGATGAACATTTTATTAAAAAGTAGAGTGGAATAGCAATACAAGTAAGATTTTTTTCTCCATCATAAATTCAAGTTTTCTCAGTTGCTCTACTTAAAATCCCAGGGGGAAGTACTTATTCTGGATCATTCTTTTATATTATTATTGCTGCATTGCAGTTATACATCATAATGAAATTCAAAGCAATACATTCATATAGACAGCATCTCTTGGTGCGTTTTCATCCAAACTCCAACCCCTGTATCTCGTCCTCTCCTTTGCATGCTAGTGTGACTGGTAGTGATACATTCATATATAAACATTATTTGTTCTGTTTCCTTCCTCAAACTTCCTTTTTCCCCATTTCTCCTCCCTTCCTTCCCCAATCTCCTGCCACTATTCTATTGGTCTCTCTCCTCATTTTTATAAGGTCCTTTTCTTTCCTATTTTTTCTCTAGCTTGCACATATGAGAGAAAACATGGAGCCCTTGATTTTCTTTTTTTTTACTTTCTTTTTTATTCCTTCTTTTTAAAAAGTTATTTATTTATTCATTGTAATCATACATCTTGATGGGTTTCAGGGTGGTAGAAGTATACATGCACACATTGGTCAATTAGCCCTCCCCTTGATCGTCTGAACCTACTAATCTCACTTAGGGTGATGCTCCCCAGTTCCATCCATTTTCCTGGAACCAAACTAGGTATCCGTCAACAGATGAATGGATAAAGAAAATGTGGTATATACACACAATGGAGTTTTACTCAGTCATATAGAAGTACTCTGAATAATTCTTACTTCCCTATCTTCTTCACATTGTTTTCACTTTGCACATAGAGTCAAATACGTTTTGCCCCAAAGTTTTCAACTCTTAGGTATCACATCTTCATATCAGATATAAGCATTTTGGCTGCACTTAGATATTTTGGGAATATATCACAAATGACTATGATGAAAGGTTTAAGAGCAAGGTGTTGACTAGAGTAGGGAGCAAGTTTCCAGGTCATTATGGAAGTAAATATATCGGTAAGAATGATTTTAGTTTACAGTCAGATCTCTGCTAAATTTTATTTATCTAAATACTTCTCCAGAATTTTTTTTGTTTATCAAAATACATAGTCATTAACTGGAAATATTTGAAAAGGAAATTGACCCAATATAAGACTAAAATAATGTTGGAACCGTTTTTATGTATTTTTTATCTATGACATTCAGAGGTATACATGTTTTATGTAAGGATATAGAAGAGTTATAAAAGGTATATAAACACCAGTCTTCTAAAATCATGTTTCATTAGTATGTAATTAATGATATTTTTAGTAACATAAAATGTAAAATAAGTTAAAAAACGGGTACTGTAGTGTTCTTTGTATCATTTCCATCAACTATTGCATAAAAACTCAATATTGCATTTATTTATTACTTAAGCTGTTTCGAGTGTGAATATTGCTCTATTTGTGTGGAAATATCTATTGAGTCCATTCATTGAAGATGAAAAACAGTTGAAAGAAAACTAAGTGAATAATAAGATTTTATAAAATATTACAATTCTCCATTTGTCTAAAGAGAATAGAGTATCACCAATATGGAACAAGAAAAGACTTACTTCTTTATTAATCACAATAGCTTTTGTCTTAAAAAATTAGTCAAAATTTGTACTGTGCTGCTACCATTCAACATTGTAGCAATTTTTGAAATCTTATTTCCAAATTTCCTGTTTTTGACCTTGCCCTAACACCAGGTCCCACAGATAGCAGTGTGGAAATTGAGCTTATTGCTTAGCTAAATGCATACATAATGCTTATTTAAAATAACAGAACATTTCTATTTGACTTTTCTTTTACATTATTTTTAAAGTTTAATTTTGTTCATTAAAAATATAGTTTAGGGGTAGTAAATTAATTCATTAGCTATAAAAGCTTAATTTCATCATTATTCACCATAATATTCTTCTCTATGCTACAGGTTAATGTATAATTTAACTTTGTGAAATGTTATCTGTATCTCTAATTTAATTGTGTTTCTGCATATAGCCTATCATAAAATTACTTTTTAGTATTATAATAATTGGCCTTAAATATTTCGCTAATAAAATGTAAGAGTTTTACACTTTAAGGAGACTTCATTTTTTTCTTTTTTTCTTTTTTTCTTTTTTGTGGTACCTGGGATTGAACCCAGGGGCCTTCTATCTCTAAGCTACACCCCCAGCCCTATTTTTTTTTTATTCTTTATTTTAAAACAGGCTCTCACTGAGTTTTGGAGGATCTCACTAAGTAGCTGAGGCTGTCCAGGAACCTGTGATCCTGTTTTCTCAGCCTCATGAGTACTGGGATTACATGTGTATACCACTAAGTCCGGCCTAAGGAGACTTCTTTGACATAACACTTTTAAATGTTATCAGAAGTAGTTTTTTGAAATGTTGGTACTTTAACTGATTCCTAAAAATCAGATGTATTTCAGAAAGACTAGACTATTAGGTGGTAAGTAATGGCACATTTCAATTTGATAAAACAGGATTTGTTATCTGGAACACTATATATCAGCATACTATCTCCTTAAATTAGAGTACCTAGCAAACCACTGGCCATACTAGTGAGTAAGCAGAGATTATTATTCTGTGTAGTTTTGTTTTCTTTCACTATTTCTCCTTTTTAATCACATTTGAATGGGAGTGCACTGGGAATGTCAGACCTGGAAGGACCTACAGAAACCAACTTTGACATGTGATTGCCTCATGATAATATTTCTTGGTTGCCTATACCAGAGAATTATCTCCCTGTTCTTTTACTCTACACATCCCCAAGCTTCTAGACCTGCCATAGCATCAGACAGAGACCTGTGAGCTGTTGAGAAAACTCAAGATTCAAACCATATGTTTCTTCTGTGAGTTACCTTTTCTGACCTTTTATATTCCTTTATGTGAATCCTCTGACAAGGGGACTTTCCTTAACATTTCTTGTAATGTAGTGTAGTTCTGCTAGGGATGAATTTTTATAGGTTTTCTATTTCTTAAAATATTTTCTATTTATGTATTTGATATATAAAAATCATACATATTTATGTGATACCATGTGATGTTTCAGTATGTGTATACATTATGTAATGTTCAAATCAGGGTAAACACATCTACCTCTTTGAACTTTTATCATTTCTTTATGGTGAGAACATTCAAAATTCTTTCCTCTAGCTTTTTGAAATATATATATCTCATTCTCATTATCTATCCTACTATGTAGCAGAATAGCAGAACTTATTTCTATCTAACTACAGCTCAGAATGTGTTACTTTGTCCATCACTCCCTCTCTCCTACTCTCTGCCTCTGGTAGCTATTCCATCCTTAACTTCTATGAGACCAACTCTTTTATATTCTACAAATGAGTGAGGTCATGCAAAATTTGTTTTTCAGTGCCTACCTTTACTTAACCCAATGAGCTCCAGTTGCATCCACATCCCAAATGACAGGATTTTATTCTTTTTTATGGTTGACTATTCCGTTATGTAAATATATCCATTCACCAGTTGATAGATACTTAGGTCATTTCCATTGCTTGGCTATAGTGACTAGTGCTGCAAAAAACATAGAGTTGATGATATCTCTGACATAGTAATTTCATTTCCTCTGTATGTGTGCCCCATCCAGGAGTGGGATTGCTGGATAATCTTACTTCTAAAGTGGGATTTTTTTTGTCCTAAAATCTTATTTTATTTTTTGTTATTCAAAGAAATTTTAGCCTTTCAGAGAATTCATGGTTGACAATTTTCTTTATTCTTCAATAGTTTCAAATGTTACTGCAAATATATTTTGGCTTGCATTATTACTCATTAGGACTATGTTGTCATTCTTGTTTTCTGTTTATATATTTTTATTTAAAAAGTCTTTTTCATTGGTTTCAATCAATTTGATTATTATGGGCTATGGTGTACTTTTCTTCCTATTTTATGGACATTTGTTGATTTTTTAGAATCCATGATTTATAGTAATGCTTTTGCCAATCAGTTCTTTGATTATTTGTCTTCCATTTTATTCTTTAGGGATTTCAATTTCACATTTTTATTTACTTGTATTTATTTATTTATTTACTTGTTTGCTGCCAGGAATTGAACCCAGGGGCATTCTACCTCCTTACCACACCCCAGGCCTGTTTTATTTTTACTTTGAAACAGGATCTCACAAAGTCATGAGGGTCTCGCTAAGTTTCTGAGACTGACCTTGAACCTGCAATCCTCCTGTCTCAGCCTTCCAAGTACTGGGGTTACAGGCATGTGCCACCTCGCCCAGCTTGATCTGATTATTTTAAATATGTTTTCTTCTGTGTTTCTACTTCTATCTTCAAGTTTACTAATTTTCTTCTGCATTGTTTTATCTGATGTTAATCCCATCTGCTGTGTTTTCCGCATCACCCATTATGATTTTCATCTCTAGAAGTTGAGGGTTTGTTACATATCCCACATCTCTATTTAATATGCTTTTTTTTAGCTTTTTGAACATATGGAATTCAACTAAAATGGCTATTATATTTGTCAATTACTCATTCACCTATGCCATTTTACGGTTAGTTTTTATTGATTGATTTTTTTCAAGTGATTTTTCCTTTTTTCCAACTTCTGTACTTGCCTAAGAAATATTTTATTGGATGAAAATCTTATGAATTTTATGCCACTGAATGATGAGTATTTTTGTATTCCCATTCATATTCTTGATATCTGTTAAATGTCACTGCAGTTACTTGGAAATAGGTTGAATATTTTGAGTCTTGCTTTTGGTCTCTATGACACCAGAATGACATTTATATGGGGGTTAATTTTGCCCTACTCTTGAGGCAATCTCCTGTATTCTATATGGAATGTCTCATGAATTAGGAGGACTTCCACTCTGGCTGCTGAGCATAGAAAATATTGCTGACCCTATATAAGTTCCAGAGGTTTATTCCTTAAGTTCCTTTTTAATTGTTTATTTCCTTAAGTAGATCCATCACCAGCATGTACTGATCAATTCTCAGCAGACTTGTTTGTAACTTTCTAAAGATCTCCCAGTCTCTTTCTCTTTCTGAAGTTCTTCCCTTATAACTGATTTCTAGCCAGTTCCATCTCCCCAGAAGTCTGTATTTTTCCCATAAGCGGTCTCCGTGAGCGTCTGTCTGGGTTCCCTTTCTCTGTGCGGTGGTCTGTAAATCATCCTGAGGTGGTGAACTGAGCAATCGCAGTGTTCTCATAATCGGTTTCACATCTCCTGAGATCACTGACCTTTTTGGCTTGCTGCCCACATCTTAAAAATTATTGCTTTAATTATTCTGTCTGATGATTTCATTGATTTCTGGCAACAGGGTAAACTCTGTCCCTTGTTATTACATCTTGACAAGAAGTAGATGTTCTTGAGTTTGCACTTAAGTTATTTTATTGGGTCTTGCTAGAAAACCAACACAACATATTTATCCACTTCAGATGCTGTGAGCACCATTAGACTTTCAGGATCATTTGGAACAAGATACAGGGTGACTTGTACCAGCCTAAACACATTCCAAAACCTTTTCTTATTCTCTGCTTAGCTCAAAAAATGCATACATATGAGTCGGGCCACAAATGATTAAAAGCAATAGTTCTATGGGCAGTGTTATCTATCCCCAAAATCAACTAAATCCCACTAAGTGTTGTGGCTTTATCACAGTGGTAAGGAGTTTTGGATTTATCAGACCAATCAAGTTTCCTTTAGACTAAATGATGATAAAATATGAGAATTAATGAAATTTTGTGGCAAAAAATAATATACACTGCTGCCATTGCCTTGAAAAAAGAAACTGGTTTTGACTGTCTCTACTAATGGGTACATATATGAGCATTTGTCAACCACTGGGAGTTGTTTTAAACTGCTAAATGTGCAATGTGTGCATGTATGATGTTGATACCCTGGCATATATCAAAATGTATAATTACAATGCACCAATAAATGAACATAAAAAAAGAATTCTACCTCCAGCACTGATGGTTCGCTGATTGACTGAGGCTGCTAGTTGGTTATATTTCTGCTAGTCCTCTAACATCTATTCATAATGCATGTATTTTTCTTTTATGTTCCAAACACTATAACTTTTGAAGTGATTTGAATGAGACAATCACTCCTACATTCCATAAGACTTTCATAGTGTTTCTTATCTGCGTAAGTAGTCTCAAGATAAAGTTATTTTTATTATTTATTATTTTGTCCCCAGTTCAGAAAACAGTTTCAGGGGCTGCCACGTAATCCTGCCTATCACAATGGACATTATAGGTATTGAACCTATACCAGAACCTCTTCAAGTTACATAGTGCATTTACTCCAATTAGACATATAGGCATTGGTATATAATTTCAAGTTGAGCCCTCAGACCTGGCAGACACACTGTGAGACAGAATTAAACAAAACTTATATTTATTACCTGCCCTCTATAATCAAATACATTAAGTAAAGAACTGTTATCATATTTTCAGTGTCATGGTAGTAGTGTCAGTTTAACCCAGTATTCAATACCTGTCAAAAATGTGGTTTACAACAACCTATTATATATTTTATGAAGCACTAGAAGAAAAGGGTTTGAAGGCTCTAAACACTGAGAAATGTAAATATATGAGGAGATGGAATTGCTAATTACACTAATTTGAACATTTCACATTGTATACATCGATCAAATTATCACTCTCTGCCTCATAATATGTATAATTATTATGTCAGTTAAAAATTTAAAAATTTAGAAATATTTTTAAAATAATGCTTCTCACTTTCCTCAGTGCACAGTTACCAAAGTAAATATCTGTAAGTTTTTAGGAAGAAAGATGATTAGATTAGTATTCACTATGTATGTTTCTGGTGGTTTTGTAGGGTCTTGCTTAAGATAACAAATAAATTAAAATTAATAAATCATTAATTATTATCAATATAATAGCAGTAACAATAAATTATTAATTATCATTAATAAGCTATAACTAATAAGTTAATAAATTATGCCCATCCCATAAATGGCATCCAGATACATCAACTATTATTCTGAAGAAAGTGAGGGGAAGTTTTTGCCAGGTGTGATGCTTAACATGAGTATTTCTCATCATGTCTCTATATTTTTATTTATACGAGTTAAGTAGCACCTCCCTCCCCACCGCTGTTAATGCCCCTAGTAACACCATGACCTATTGGTCATTACCTCAGAATCTTCCTTGTCAAGGTCTCCTGATTGCTTTTTGGCTTTGCTGCTGTTTATGATAATCCCATCCATCTTGTGTCTGATGCTCAAGTACTAAAACGTGCTCACAGAATCTCACTATCCCTTTTAATACTTGGGAGTCCAACTTCATGACAGTGTTCTTATTTTTGTATCTATGTTGATTTTTGGTTCTTGACCATAACATGATTTATTTAAATAAACTTTTAATTTTGGCATAACTTTTAATTTATAGAAATCTCGCAAAGATAGTACAGTCTGTAGATGGCTCTCCTTTCATTTTTCCCCTACTTAGCCACCTTTGTTACAATGATGTATTTGTCAAAACTAAGAATCTTACATTGTGCATTAATATATTAAATAAACTCCAGAACTTATTTGAATTCCATCTATTTTTCATTGGTATCCTTTCTGTTCCCGGATCCAACCCTGGTGACCACACCGTGTTTAGTTATTGTGTGTCCCAGTATTGTTTCTTTGTGACGTATTTTCAGCCTTTCCTTTGTTTTCATGACCTTGACAATTTTGAAAAGTATTGGCTAGATGTCCCACAGAATGTCCCTCAGTCTTGGCTTTTTTTATATTTTCCTCATTAACTCAGGTTAATGATGATTGGCTTATGAAAAGAATATCACAGAGGTGGTATTCTCACAGAGCATTAGGGGCCATAATACCCGTATGAGGTCAATGGTGATATTAACCTTCATCACTTAAAGTGCAGGTTACCAAGTTTATCCACTATAAAGTTACTCTTCTATCTTTTCCCTTCCCTAATCTCTTTTCAGAAATAAATCACTAAGTTTATCCAATTCTTGGAGAGAAGGGTTAAACTACTGAAGGGAGAAAGGGGAATCTATATATACTATTTGGTGCTCTTCTATAAGGAAGACTTGTCTATTTTTTTTTTTTTTTTGCGGTACCGGGGATTGAACGCAGGGGCATTCTACCTCCACGCTACGCCCCTGGCCCTATTTTCTATACTTTATTTTGAAACCGGGTCTCACGAAGTTGCAGAGGGCCTCACTAAGTAGAGAGAGAGAGAGAGAGAGAGAGAGCTGAGGCTGGCCGCGAACCCGGATCCTCCGGTCTCTGCCTCCCAAAGTACTGGGATTACAAGCGTGCGCCACCACGCCCGGCTTTACTTTTTATTTTGAAGTAGGGTATCACTAAATTACTGCGCACTGGTATATAACCTGCAATCCTCCTGTCTCAGCATTCCAAGTACTAGGATTACAGGTATGCGCCACCATGCCAATATGCATATATGCGTGTGTGCGTGCTTGTGTGTGTGTGTGTGTGTATTTTCTACTTTGAGTTGTAATCTAGTAGTACAAATACTCATTTAAAAAATTAACTGTCATGCCCAGCACAGTGGCGCATACCTATAATCCCAGCTTCTCAGGAGGCTGAAGGAGGAGGATCACAAGTTTGAGGCCAGCCTCAGCAATTTAGTGAGACCCTGTCTCAAAATAAAAAATAACATAGGTCTAGGGATGTAGCTCAGTGGTAAAATGCCCCTAGGTATAACCCCTAGGACCACACATTCAAAAATCTTGTTGCATGTATAACATGTACATATTGAGTCAACACTTGTTATCTCTGGCGTGTCTATTATCTAATCCTGCCTGGTCTTTTGAAATTAGCCAGCTCTGCAGTAACTCATGTGCATCTGATTCTTTGATGAGGCTGGGAGTACTGTTCTGTCCCAAAGAGTCTGTCTCTATAAATCACCTTAAAGTTGTTACCTGGGACATCTCAAGAACATAAGCCCCAGTTTATCATTATTTGTGAAACCCAGAGAAACTCATATCCTTTCTGGTGTTAGGAAACCTAGCCTTGTCTCCTGATGCTTCTGCCTCTCAGAAGCAAAAGTATCAGCCTCAAATTGCTAAGAATTAATATTAATTACCTTGCCTAGCACTAGCTCTTAAAGATCATTTGTTACCTTACCATGTCATTCTTCTAATTGTGTGGGCTTATTTTTTTTCTATCTGGTCTGCATCTTGCAGATATTATTGGATTACTAGGGAAAATATGTCATTTAACCATTTCGACATGTCCTGAATGAACTGGGTGCCCTGACCTTCTGAATGTAGATGCAATAATAATTTAGTACATCTCTAAACAGCTAGAAAGAGATAGGTGTGTGTATGACAGCATCATGTTACTTTGATGGGCTAGTTTGTCATGTACATTTAAAAATAACTACTATACAGATAATCTATGAAGGTTCGAAAATGCCTTGTTTGATGTTGATCACTCTAATTTAAAGGATAAAATCTCTTATCACACACATACCTGGAAAAGTTCAAAACTTCCAGTTTTTAGATTCTTCTGAACAAGCTTTGATCTCTTTGTAGTATGGTGTTTCAATCTCTACAAACATCTTTCTGCCACCTGCCGAATTTTACTGAACTTGAGTTGAAAATATCACTTAGTTGTTCTATTGAAGTATCTTTCTTTTCAGTTCATTTCTTAGAGGGATCACTTGTCTAAATAGGTGAAATTTAGAATGACTAGTACACAGTCTACTAGATTTTAGCCCATTCATTTCTCTATTCCTTTGTCATTCCAACAACTTTATTTTGGTAGCATCAGTCAGAGATGTGAAAACTAGAAAAGCTATAGTCCTGAAATGAGCCTTTCACTTTTTTTCCCCCGACTCCAACTTCCATCATGTGTCTCTTGTTTTTTGGTGTATCTATGAAACTAAGCTGTTTTTATGGGTATTTACGCACAGCATTGGTATTGGGGCTTAACATTTCACTGTGCATGAAATTTATAAGTTGTTATAATTTTAACTTAAATGACCATGATATTATCAGTCAAAAAGAAGAGTTAGCCAAGATGCAGTTTGACATTGATTCTAATACACCTAATCTTTGGGATAGTCACTTTACCTACTGGACCTCTTCTTTTATCATTTTACTTGATCACTTTAAGTATCAAGTTAGCATATTTTGAAAATTTTATTTTAAAGAGCCATACATTGTGATATTGGGAATATTTTGAACAAGGTTACTAAGTTTCCAAATAATTCTAAATAAAGATATAGACTCAGTTTCCATTAATATTTATGTATTCTATAGTCTTATATAAGTTATCTCATTATTATTATTAATGATTATTACTATATATAAACTTGAACATGAAACATGTTCAAAAACTTGAACACGTTTCATGTTCAAATTTTTCTGTAAAATGGTAGCCATACCTATGTCCCAGGTATACTAAGAAATTTAATGTAAAATTGCTGAGCAAATAAATAGATGGCATGCCCTAAGATTCCAGTATGTGTGGGGGTCTCACTCTCTCCCTGTCCCTCACAGTACCCCATGTGAGTCATCAGTTAGGAGATCGCTTGTCTTAACCCCTCAGCTTATGTTCCTCTTGTAATGAATAAACCAGTTAGTTAAAAACAGGCTTTTATGATGAACTGAAAAGTATGAATGTTAATCCATTAAAATCAATCTCCAACTGGGCAAATCGGATGGAAGACGTAAGCTCTCTCACCAATGGACCGCGTTGTCTGCATGATCCGGCGAGAGGCCCCTTCCTTTCTAATATCAGCTCATTCAGCCTCTTCCTTTCTGTTCTGCTACTACCAATTGCTTTTGTCTCATCAAGTCTCCCACCAGAACTTACTACATTCTTTCCAAAACCTGTTTTTGTTGTCAGCCTTGTCACTAAATCCACATGAATCAAAACTTAGTTTTCCTAAAGTAGTTCTTTCCTGTGCAATTCCCTCACTCTCAAGCATCTATTGGTTCTTTATTCCCCCCCCAAAATAAAATTTTTAGCCTGACCCTCAAGACTCTTTCAGAACAGCCAAAGCTGCTTCTTTCCTTTGCTTCCCGAGACACATTCTCCACTGTTCAGCTATTCTGTGGCCTGGAGTGACTGATCTGCATGAATTTAATTAATGGGAAGTCTGTTGGAAAATAGGAATGAAGAAGGAGAGTAAAGTCAGCAAATTTATTTCCCAAGCTTCCCCCTTTTTACTAACAGTCATGAATCTTGTCAAGCACCCTACTTCACAAGACTGTCTCCTTCTGGATTTGGTAACATCCACTACCCACTCCATATTTCAGGCTGAGGGTTGGAATGATTTATACTAGCCCTAGGATCCTACCACATTCTTGTGGCATTCCTGTATCTTGCACACTCCTTTGTAAATATTCTCATATCAAAACTCAACTTCAATAACATAATTTTAATGTGCCATCTGTTGTCTGGTTTTATTACTTCCCAGATTTATCTCATGCCATAGAGTCTACCCTTTAAAGACAGATGGCTCATTTATTGTAGGCATAATGGTTCAGAACACCCACTTTGGGCTGAGAAATACTGAGTTGGAACTCTGATTTTTCTACTTATTAGTTCAATACTTTGGTTAAGTTATATCCTCACCTACAAAACAGAAATAACCATGATATCATCTTGCAGCTGTCGTAAGAACTACAGGAGTATGTAGAAGATCATTCACAGAGCAGATGCTGAAGAAATAGGATTTGGCCATGAAGGTGGCTTGAGTATAGATACCTCATGTGTTTGTGCTGTCACACCTATTTTTGTAGTTTTTTCCATTATTCTAGGTTCAAAGTCCTATTCCTCCTATAATCTCTTATGTTTCTCAGTTTTTATGAACCTTCGTAGAACTCTCCTCAGTGCTTTTATCTACATAGGTATCCTCTCACCTATTATATTTTTAACAAGCTGATGAAAGGGACAAACACTTCACACTTCCTTTTATCACCTCTAACTAGCTCAGTGTCCAGTGTTGGAAACAGTATAAACTCAATGAATATTTACTTCATTATTTCATTGCAATCACTTAATTTCAATTAAGGTAGCTAAATTTTATAATGCAAGTCATTTTAATTAAGGTTGGGAGGCAAACTGCATAATGGAAATCTCCAGAATAGATAT
The DNA here is from genome assembly GCA_004027185.1 of Glis glis. Classification (NCBI taxonomy): domain Eukaryota; kingdom Metazoa; phylum Chordata; class Mammalia; order Rodentia; family Gliridae; genus Glis; species Glis glis. The sequence goes on from PVJS01003342.1 coordinate 41,033, forward strand.
TTTATCACAGTGCCCATTTCATTGACATTTTTTATGATTTTTATTAATTTTTATTAATCATTTGATGATTTTTATTAATTACCATGTAAATTATCAGTAAATCCATCAAAGGACCTCACTGACTACTGTGTAGACATAGTCTATACATACAAACATATATATACATTTATACATATATATGTATATGTATAATGAGATAGTTTACATTAACCATCAAAGGTTAATTATCTAAGCAGGTTAAAAAAGTATAGGAAGGAAATAATATTAATATTAATGATAACATATGAGTATCCCAACATTTTGATTATGTTTTAAGTATACCAGATTGTAGATTCACCAGAATACTGGAGAATAAATTCATTCTTCTGATAATAATATAAAAACTTTTGTACTCTGTTCTATTTTATATTATGCCCACTGTGGGGTTCTTCTGGGCATCTAAGAAAAATTTAAATTATAGGAAGACCTAAGTACAAGAATCATCTTTAGTTTCTGGTAAGCAAATCAACACACGAATCCTGATTAAATATTGCGTTTAATTTTGGGGGGTCTTCAGCTTATCCTCAGTCATTTCAACCTTCCTTTTCATCTACCTCCTTTTACATCCACATCAGATGTAAAAAATGAGGCTTCGGGCAAATTCACTATTCATTTGCTGTTCCTCTGTCGCCTTTATTCTTCTGTAGCCACTGAAGTCTTTACATGGTCTGAACCTCTGGGGTTGGAGAGAAGTGGGTTCTACAGGTTATCCTCATTCCTTCACTTTCTCTATATGTCAGTCAATAAATATTGCAGACGTGCACAAGTACAGCTATTGTCTGCTTTTTGGATTGATGTGACTTCTGCTTAATCAACTGGTGCATGTGTCATTTTTAATATTATCTTTAGATGTATTGAGTGAAGAAACTGATGTTTTATTCTTTAATGACCCTTCATAACTGAAATCTGTTATTTAGATAAAAATAGTATATTAATCTATCCAGTGTATAACTAGTGTTATCATTTAAAGTATTGTTATTTTTAATTTCCATATAGTAATTTTTCATATTTGTGGAGTACAGCGTGGCATCTCAATGCATGCATACAATGTGTAATGATCAATGTGCAATGATCAATGCGTAATGATCAATGTGTAATGATCATATTTATCCCCTCAGAAATTTGTAATTTCTTTGTATCAAGATCATTCAAAATCCTCCTCCCTAGTAGCTATTTTGAAATATTCAATTAATTGCTGTCGACCATAGTGAACCTACTATGCTATAGAACCACAGAAATTTTCTTATCCAACTACACCTCTCTATCTCTTAATCATCCTCTTTCCATTCTTCCCACTCCTCCACACCCTTCCTCGGCTTTGGTAAGCACTATTTTATTCCTTACTTCTATGAGATCAACTTCTTAGCTCCCATGTATAGATGAGAATGTGCAGTATTGATCTTTTATCTGTCTAACTTATTTTACTTAATGTAATGTCCTGCACTCCCATCCATGTTACTACAAATGACAAAATTTTATTCTTTTTATAGCTAAGTGATATTCCATTTTGCCTAGGCCACATTTTCTTAATCCACTCATCCGTCAAGAAACACCTAGGTTGTTTACGTATCTTGGCTATTGTGAATAGTGCTACAATAAACATGCAAATGCACATGTCTCTTTGGCATATTGCATTCAATTCCTTTGGATATATACCAAACAGTGGGATTTCTGGATCATATTGTAGTTTTACTTCTAGTTTTTTTGCAGAACCGCCTTACTCTCTCCCATGAAGGCTGTATTCTAACTGGGTGAGATGATGTCTTGCTGTGGTTTTGATTTTCACTCCCCAGATGACTAGTGATGTTGACCATTTTCTCATATGCTTCTTGTTTTCTTCTAGTAAGCTTTTTGCAGTTTCAAGTCTTACATGTAAGTCTTTTATCCACTTTGAGTTGATATTTATATATGGCTAAAAGTAGGGATCTAGTTTCTTCCTCCTTCATAAGAATATCTAGTTTTCCCAGCACCATTCTCCAGCGTATGTTCTTGCTGCCTTGTCAAAATCAGTTGGCTATAAATACATAGAGTTATTTCTGGGTTCTCTATTCTGTTCCAGAAATCCGAGTCTGTTCTAATGATAAAACCATGCTGTTTTAGTTACTATAGCTCTGTTGGATATTTAGAAGTCAGGTATTGTAATGACTCCAGCTTTGTTTTTTAGCTCAGGAATGCTTTGGTTATTCAGTCTTTTGTGGCTCAATGCAAATGTTAGAAGTGTTTTTTTTTTCTATTTCTGTGAAGAATATCATTGGTGTTTTTATAGAAATTACACTAAATCTATAAATCTCTTTGGCAGTATAGCTATTTTAGCAACATTAATTCTTCCAGTCCAGTAAATGAGCATGCATGGTCTTTTCTCTCTCTCTCTCTCTCTCTCTGTGTGTGTGTGTGTGTGTGTGTGTGTGTGTGTGTGTCTGCGCATATGTGATTTTTTCAGTTTATTTCATCAGATTTTGTAAGTTTTATTTTGGAGTTTGTTCACTTTCTTGATTAAATTTATTCCTAGGTATTTTACCTCTTGGGAGCTATTGTTTTGTTTATTTGTTTTTGGTGATTCTCTATTTTGATAAGGTTTGGTTCTCTTCTGTCTCTACTAGTGAGTTCTGTACCGTTGCATGTAGTAATTGTCCTTTTGTTTCTACTATAGGACTACCCTAAGCATTTATTGTAGGGCCAATCTGGTGGTAACAAATTACCTCTTTTTTATATCAGAAGAATTTTATTTATCCTTTATTTCTGAGGATAGTTTTGCTGAGTATAGTATTCCTGCTTGGCAGGCATTTTCTTTCAGGATATCGAGTGTATCATTTCCCTCTGTCCTGGCCTGTAAGGGTTCTTCTGAGAAATCTACTGTTAGTCTAGGGGAGATTCCCTTATATCTTATCTGATGATTTTTTCTTGCAGATTAAGAATTCTCTTTGTCTTATACCTTACGTCTCAGAGAGAACCTTTTATGGTGTAATCTATTAGGGTTTCTTAGTCCTAGATGGCCCTATCTTTTGAAGGATTGGGAAAATTTTCTGCAACTATTTTATTGAATAAATATTTTTTTATTCCATTTTCCTTTTCTTTGAGCACTCATAATGCAAACAATACTTGGGAGGTTGAGACAGGAGGATCCCAAGTTTGAGGCCAGTATGCTGTAATTTAGGGAGACCCAATTTCAAAATATAAAAAATAAAATAAAAAGGACTGGAGGTATAGCGCAGTGGTAGAACTTTATCCTCAGCACCACACACCTACACACACACAACACAAACACACACACACACACACACACACAAATGGAAAATATACATCAATGAAAAAATAAATTCTAAAATAGTACTTCTAGGTTAATTTATTACCTTTAAAAAACCCTAGAAATTAGACCAGAAACTTTGTAATTACTAAAAGAAAGCATAGGACCAACTCTCTAACATATAGGCACTGTTAGATATTTCCTCAACGAGATGCCCAAAGCTCAGGAAACAAAACTGAGAATCAACAAATGGAACAGCATCAAAATAAAAAGCTGCATCGCAAAGGAACAATCTAGAGTCTGAAGAGAGAGCCTACAGAATGGGAGAAAATTTTTGCCAGCTACTCCCCTGACAGAGGACCAATATCTAGAACATACAAAGAACTTATGAAGAACTTTAAAAAAAAAATAAACGCCAGGCATGGTAATCCTAGTACTCGGGAGGCTGAGGCAGGAAGATCAATTGAGGTTAAGGAGATAATGTTATTAAGATGGTTATAACTTAAATGAAATGTATAACTTCTTGGAGAAAAATAGGCACCTAAATTCACTCATCATTTATAGCATAAAACTTTGTCTTATTCCTATAAATGTTATAAAAATCTCCGATAATCCCAGTACTTTGGAGGCTGAGTCAGTAGGATTGAAGGTTCAAAGCCAGCCTCAACAACTTAGCGAGAACCTGTTTCAAAATTTAAAAGAAAAGAAAAGAAAAAGTGCTGGGGAGTGTAGTTCAGAGGGAGAATGGCTCTGGGTTCAATCCCCAGTACCAAAAAAAAAAAAGTAATCAGTAATTTAAAATGTTTTCCCACAAAGAAAACCTCAGATCCAGTTGATTTTACATATAAATTCCATGAAACATTTGGGAAATGATTCATTCCAACCTTACTCAAACTTTTCCAGAGGATAATTTGAAAGACAATATTCTCCAATCCATTTTATGAATCTAACATAAACTTGATAAATACCAGAAAAGGAATACAGCAGAAAAGAAAATTACAGGCTATCATAAATTCCCAAATTTACCGGCTTACCACCCTGTTTTCAGAAAAAAAGATCATTCAGCTACCCCCCGTAGAGAAAAAATGAAACAATATAATTCAGTGGTATTATGATTATTTGTATACAAAAAAAATATGTTTAAGAATTAGGAGGATATGTGATATTTTAGCAAAATTTCTAGGTACAAAATCAATTTCAAAGTTAGTTGCATAAACTAAGAGGAAATAGGAATCTAATGTAAAATTAGTTAAACATGTAAAATAAAAACAAGAAATGTGAGGTACCTAAGAAGAAATCTCACAAAAGATGTGCAAAGCCTTTATAAGAAGGATGTAAATAGTTCTTTAAATGTATTAGCAAATATCAAAATAAATGGGGGACTATATCATGTTTAGGAAGGGAAGACTATTATTTTTCCCTGCAATTGAGTTTTAGATTAAATCAAAATCACAAAAGTTTTGCAGAATTTATAACCTTCAGTGTAAAATAAAGTACAGAATAGTAAAGGGCTATCTAAAATTGACTAAAATGCCCAAGAAGATAAAGAATAACTTTGGGGGCTTTCCCCATCATAAAACAAAATTCACTAAAACCTACAGTTAATTAGATAATATTATAGTCATCTACATAAAGACAAATTAAGCAGTAAATCAGAATTGTGTCAGGAACTGACTCTTGTGTATATGGAAACTTGATTTATGGTGAGGATAACATTGCTAAATAACAAAGGATGGATTATTTAATAAATGTTACTGGGATTTATTATATGGAAATACAAAGCCAGTCTAATTTAAATAATTTATAAGGGTCAGGTACAGGAGGAAGATACTTAAATGAGAAAAGAATGATGAAATATTTGTATAACATATAGGAGGATATGTTTATAATCTCAGAAATCAGAGGAAATTTTTAAAGGAAACAACACAAACCATAAAAATTAATAAATTCTCTTATTTTAAAATTAAGAACTTTATAAAAGCAAATTATCAAGAAAGGGAAAACTTGCCACAAACTAGTAGGAGAAGATTTCTGGCACATAAAGCTAGCAAAAGTTTACTTTTCTAGCATGTATAAAGGCAAATAACAGGAAAGGAAGTGGGCAAAAAATATGAATAAATGTTATCAAGAATATATTTATAGCCACGCATGGTGGCACACACTTGTAATCCCAGTACATGGGAGGCTGAGACAGGAGGATTGCAGGTTTGTGCCCAGCCTCAGCCACTTAGTGAGGATCTTTGCAACTTAGTGAGAATGTATTTATACCAATAAAATAGATTAATAAATAAATGATCAATCCCAAATGCAAATTATAAATACAATGAGATATTAATTCAAATCTACCAGACTGGCAAAGTTTAAATGTTTATTCATATTCAGGAGTTGATGATACAGAATAATACAAAAATTTATATATAATGCTGGTGGGAATATAAATTATTTCAATCACTTTGGAAAAGTATTTATATTATTCAATAAATTGTGACATATACTTTATGACTTAGAAATCTAACCTGTAGAAATAGATTCTTGAGAATGGACTGCCAATATCTACCAGAAGAAAGTTCAAAGTGACATAAATTATTATAGCAAAAAATTGAAAATAATCCAAATCTTGTCCTTCAGTATCTGAAGAGATTGGCTCCAGGACTTCCCATGGATACCAGAATCATCCAGTGCTCAAATCTATTATATAAAATGGTTTAGTATTTGCATGTAACCTACATACATCTTCCCTATACTCTAAATAATCGCTATATTACTTGTAATACCTAATACAATGTATATGCTATGGGAATAGTTATACCGTATTGTTTAGGGAATAATGACAAGAAAAAGTCAGAATGTGTTTAATACAAACACATTTTTCCCAAATATTTTTAATTTATAATATTTTGCATCCATTGTTGTAGAACTTGAGGAGACGGAGGGATGACTGTACCACAAGGAATGTATAGTAACTTTGGGATAGTAACAGTTGAAATAAGTTAACTACAGCTGTAGGTATCAACATGGATTAACCTTTTAATCATATTGTTGAACTGAAGGACAGAAGTATACATATAGTGTCACTTCATTATGCAAATTATAAAACTAAATATGTTATTTGCAATTCCACAATTATGTAGTAAGCTTACAAAAATAGAAAGGGAATAATAAATAAAATATTCAAGTTATTAACTTCAGTAGCAAGGTGAGAATGTGCTGGACCTGGAAATGGGTACACAGAGGGCTTCAAAGATGTTTTAGTGTTTTATTTCTTAAACTGTGTGAGGAATATATGGTATTCATTTTTATCATTGCTTTTTAAGTATATACATATGAGTAATGTGTTTAATATAATATTTTAAAACTAAAACAGGAATAATGTGGTTTTTCTTCTCAAAGCTGATAATGTTAGAGAATCATTGACTATAGCTTTACAAATAGAGCAAAAATGAGGCATTACTGGAAATTATTCTTATTGAAAAAAAGTGTTTAATGCTCTATTACACCCTATGAGGGGGCCAAGAAAATATTTTTAACTTTCAAAAAATGGTGAAAAGGATATGTGTCCTTGAATACTTTCTGTCACATTGCTATATTTTTTAGCTTTGGCTTAAAGTAAACAATAAGAATGGTAGAGTCACAGCAAAACAAGGAGTGAGTTGTTCCTCAGTTTATGCTTCCTGCTATTTAGAATGTCATGCTAGATCTATAACCTTCTATTTTTAATCCAAGCCAGGATAGCTGCTCAGGGCTCTCTGATCAGCACTCAGCTTCCTGCTTTCAATCCCCCCTCCCAAAAAAAAATACCTCCTGACTTCAGTGATCGCTTTGGGGCAGTCAGTCTTCTTTGGGAGAGCTGTGTCTTTATTGAGTACTGCAAACAGTATAGCGAGACTGGGAGTCTTCACAAGCTCTCCAAAAGTAAGCTACCTAAAGAGAGTAGGTAGTATGAAAAAATTGTGTCAGCACCAGGCTAAACGGGGATATTTGTGTTGTATCTGAGCCAAAGAATGAAAGGACATTTCCAGAAAGACATTGCCCAAGCTTTTAGATAGCATTGCCATTATAACACATTAAGCCTCATGTTGTCTGGCTAAAGAGAAACTACTGTCATTAGCAAAAAACAAAAAAAAAAACAAAAAAAAAACAAAATCGAAAAAAAACAAGGCTTATACTTTCTCTGTGTTAGAGATTCTTTTTCATCTAAAATTCTCAATTTGTTTGGCCATTTGCAAATAACTTCTCTGATTCAATTGCTTCTCTGGCTCTCTGAGTGGTGATTGCTATAATAGATAACTTCCCTCCAAAGAGCCTGAACTAACCTCACTTGGGATCAATACTAAGTAAAATTAAAATTGAATTTATTTGGTGAGATTTAAATTGATTTGATGTCTGTGAGAAAATCCATGTATCCCTGCACAGTATGTTATACATATTGAGTATAAGAACAAATCTAATAATTAAAATTATTTTCATTTTCAACATTCTGATGTTATTTATAAAATATGCAGCATATATAATATTTTCCAATGTTTTCTACAAATTTAAAATAAATGGAAAACAAAATGAAATAAGGTAAAAAAAAGAAAATAAAAAAGAAATCAAGAGCAATATTGGCATCTTTCACATTAACTCTTGGAGAAGATAAGCCGTTCCTTATCCAAGGATTAAAAAGTTTTTAAAATAGATCTCAAGACATCCCAAATCCTGGAGAAAATGTTGTATAACCATGGGTTACCATATCCTTTCTGGTTTGTTGTGTGATTGTGCGTAAGCCATTTAAGCTGTCCTCTGTTGTCTATGTTGTCCTTTTGAACAGGGTCTAGAATTTATTGACATGGATGTTTGACCATTGAAAAAAGGATGAATAATTTTTTATTATTCCTTGGTACTCTCTATTTAAAGGAAAATCTTCTTAAACCTCTGTGGAGCTGTAAGTTTTTGTGGTCTTGTGGTTTCTATCATTCCTGACTCTATAGATTTAGCCATTATAATAACAAGTTGCTGATATCCCCCGAAAAAAACAGGCATTTCATTCTCTGGATACTCAAACATTATTGTGGGCTTTTTGCAATATTTTCAAGAAATAAAAGAGATGAGTTCTTAAATGCTGGTTTGAGGATTCTATAAAAGCACATATGTGAACGTAGCTTAAAAACAACTCTATAATTCAAATATATTTATCTCTATTAAAAATTGTGTAGTATCACCTTCCTATATTTTAAAAAATGTGTTTCACTTTAAATCAATTCGATAGTGATAGCTCAAAAATGTCTGTGGAACTCATTACTAGTCAGTCATTGATAGATTCTGAGGAAAAAATAAGTATATAATTTTTATTCTAAAGGAGTTATGATATTAGCAAAGTTGTAGAAAACCAAAATTTGAAGTACATTTCAAAAGACACAGAAAACCAGGCACCGTGGTACACACCTGTAATCCCAGTACTTGTTAGGCTGAGACAGGAGGATCGCAGGTTCAAGACCAGCATGTGCTTAGGGAGACCCTGTTTCAAAATTGAAAAAAAGGGGCTGAGCATGTACCTGAAGGTAGAACACCCCTGAGTTCAATCCCCCCACACACCACCACATGCACAAAGACACTAGGAAACTGTAGAGTGGAGAGGCAAAAGAATTTTGTCATTATTTTGCTTTCTTTCATTTGCAAATAGACAAGCCAAAATACCAACATGCAAAATACAAGAGTGGAAGCTCCTTGAGGCTCTGCCTAACTCTTAATTTATACGTAAGTGTTACTGACCCCACTGGCAAAAAGATTTGGTGTGTCTTGTTCTTCTAACTGCTGGATACAGAATTTCCATTTTAATTAGCTTTTGGAGTATTGTGATTTGAGCATAGTAAAGACTCGTAAATTCATTTGTCCATTTATATTACATCTATACGGTAGACTATACTGCATTTTATACTACCTAAGAGAAATAATTTGTGATGAATAAGCCAGGCATCATTAAACTATAAAGGCAGTTGGAAAACATTTATTATAATAACTGTAACAGCAGAGTATTTTATTTTGTATTTAGTATATCATCTACATAAAAATATGCATAGAAACTAGATGGGAGAGATGACAAAATAATAGTGGTTGCCTCTGGGAGATAGGAATGTTTTTGTTGTTCTTCTCATACTTTTCTGAACTTCACAATTTTTCTACTAACAACAATAATTTATTTTAGAGTAATGAGAACTGTATTTTAGACACATATTCCTTTCAATTGAACAACACAATCTAATTTTTTCTCTGTTGAAAGTAGGAGAGAGTTACTTTGCATCTCCTCTAGATAATAGTGAAGAATTTTAGATTGTTACAGGCAGTGTTGTTTTAGGTCATTTTGCTTTCTCTGATTTGTAAAACAAGGCTACTATTCGTGATTCCCTGGCCAGTTTTGTTGTTTCTTCCTTCCTCTGTGCACCTGAATCTTATTTTACCTTTAAAGTGCTTAACTTCCTAAGCCAAGCATGGTGGTACACGCCTGTAATCCCAGTACTTGGGAGGCTGAGATAGGAGGATCTCAAATTCAAGACCAGCCTCAGCAACTTAGTGAGACCCCATTTCAAAATAAAAAAAATAAAAGAGGACTGGGGTTCAATCCCCAGTACCACAAAAATAAATTAGAAATAAAGTATTTAATTTCCGGAAAAAAAAATTCAGTGTCATTTGTGACTGTAATACTTAGTAGACCCTAAGCTGACCTGAAATTTGACTCAGTAGAGGCCACCACATTCTGGAGCCTGCTCCCCAAGTGTGTGGGTCAGAGGGTTATCCAGCAAGCCCCAGACATGCTTCAGGGCATTACTGCCCTTCCCCAATTGCTTGTCTTGGCTCCTGTGTATCTGCTGCCTGGGTGGTCTCTTAATCCCTACCCTTCCTCTTCATGTAGCTCCTACATTCACTTCAGCAAGGCTGACCTGGTACTGGGCAAGCTCTTTCTATCCCCATCCGACATCGGAGGACTTTTCTGTGGAAGCAGCTAGTTAATGTCTCACCAGTGCAGCAGAAATGAGGAGATGATACTGCGAGAACCTCGCAATTCATCTTGTCTGCAGGTCTTCCTTAATGCTTCAGTCGCTAAAAACTGGGGCTTTAGGTAAGGGTGGGATCAGCAGCAAGTCATGCAATTGCTGGTGGAATCTTGCTTCACAACACTGCTGCAAGGAAAATAGGGCAGAGACCATCGGTGCTGCTGAAGAAAGGCATGTAGAGAAACTATTTCCTCAATCACACAGCACATCCTCAGCCCTATCTGACCCACAGTGTGTGCTGCTGAAGGTTAGCTGAGAGACCCACAAGGGTAGCCCAACCGGCCAGGACTCCTGGAGGACAGCAGAGACTGAATAACCTGTGTCACTTGTAGTGGTTTCTGTCTCTGTTTCTCTATTATATGTATGTATGTACACAATCATTTTACATAAAAATATATTCACTTATATATTCAGTATAAAAGAGCATTTTATACAGCATGATGCAAATAGAAGAGTTATGCAGTGGTGCTATGATTGATTTTTTTTATGAATTAGCTCCCTTTGTTGACTCTCCTCCTATACACACATAAGCTCCAGGAGCTTTCCTAAGATGACAGATGTACAGACTTGAAGAGTGATGACATATTTCTCAGTTTTGGGGAACTGAAGATAAGAGTTAACCACAGAATATAGACCTTCAAGTGTTAAAACAAGTGCTGGGAGATGGAAATAGAATACTCTAGTTCAGAGGCCTATATGGTGTAACTGTTGAGTGACTGTTCAACATTTTTACTGTTCAACATTTTTCACTCTAATGGTGCTGTTCAACATTTTTCACTCTAATCAAGCTGGTAATTTCCAGGACTGTGGCCCCATTATTTCCCTCAACCATGGTGTTTTCTGACCGTATATTTTCTCATTAACTTCAAAGTGTTTTCTTTGTTTCTATGCAAATATTTGTAATTATGAATATATTTCTTGACCTTTTAATTGAGCACTGATATAGCTCTTAGGTGGGTAAGTTCTTCCAACACATTGCATTTATTAACTTCTTTGTTGGCCCACAGGTGGCAAGCACGTAGGTAGAAGAATTCTGTTAGTCTAAAATCTGTGCATTTTTTATCTCATGTATCATTGATACCATCAAACGATAAGAATAATTTTAAATTTCAGTATTCTAGTCAATGTTGAAACAGAGGACCCCAAAAGGAAGGACAGATTCACTAGTAAATTACCCATCGACATGTCTTTATTTATTTATTTTTTGATCAAGAGCAACAATACACTTAGCATATGCAGCTGTTTCCAAAGCTCTGGATTAAATAAGAATTAACTTGCAAAAGTCTAATTGTGGTTACTTACTGGGGCAAGTTTTGACGACATGCCTAACTGCCCGGGTGTAGCTGTGACTGTTTGATCTGAACTAACTGAATTCTTCATAACCATTATCAGCTATCCGGGTAAGTGCTCATGTGAGCTCTCTGTCCCGCATTTAGTGTCTGAGAAAGGGATACCAGTGACTGATGGTCGGTCCCTGTCATTGGATGGTGATGAGACTGTATGACTGATCGTGTTTATTTTCCAGATGAACAAGAATGTGTGACAAGATTGATACAGGCCATGCAGTGTGCACGTATATACAGGGTGTCTGATGGTAACCTCCATGGGTCTGTGTTCTAACCTCGAATAGATCTCTGCTCAAAAAAGATTGCCCCACATTTAACATTTCCATGTCTAAGAGGCTCTTTTTGCCTGTTATTGATTGCCAGAGTTCTGGGGAATGGTTCATTACCGATGTTCTCTTTTTGTTGTCTTTCAGGCAATTTTTTTTCCCCAGTATAAGATGGAAAACTACAGTGGTGACTAACAATTTACAAATTGGCCATTCAAAAATAATAATTTTTAATTGATAGTCTATGTTTACATTTAGTATAGAATATGGAGATTTTCTTGTGTGTAGGTTTTGAGTTACTATATTGGTTTCTATGTTTATTTAAAGAGGGGTTCATGAAGGTCAAAAACTATGAAAGAATTGAGGGAAGGGGAAAATGTAGAGAAACCACTGAGGAAGATATAAAAAGATGGAAAGATAAAAATTGATGTTCTTAATGTTTTGCCATTTGTCCTCCACGAACTTAATTGGGAATCTGATTTAAAACAAACATCCGCTCAAACCCCTAAAATATTGTCTCTGAGTGTGGTAATGCAGAACATTGCATCACCTTCAGTGGCTTTAAGACTATACTTTAGCTTGTCACTTCAGCTGTGTGGAAAGATAACCGTAATATAAAAGCTGTCCCTCCAGGATGTCACACTGTAATCACCATGAATCTTACTCTCAGACTTTGTTTGATGGCGATCAGGATTTCCGAGTCATGTGGCATTTGCTTGTCTTATATTTTATAAGACAAATACATTTTTCATTGCATTCATAGTGTCAGTCTTAAAATTACTTGTTCCATAAGTGTGCAATTGATCATTCATATCTTACAGGTGCATCCTAGAAAAAAATAGTTAAGTGTTTGTGATCACTTTTATTCTCGGGCACTATTTAATATTAGATACGTGTAGTCTGAATTTTTGTTGTGTACCGCTTTGTTGCGTTTTGAGGATTAAGGAATCATCTCTGGGCAAGGGCAGGTAGAGTGAAGGGGATCTAAGTGTAGTGAAAGCTTACCCTGACAGATGGTTCACAGTCCCCTTCTTGTTTTATCTGAGTAGCGTAGTGCTAGCTGGTCTCATCACCATGTTAAGCATGAAGGACATGACTGAATATTCAAATGATTTGCCCTGTGTCACATGACTGCAGAGCAGAATCCTTGGCTCTACACACATGTCTGTTTAGTTTAGTATGTGCTGAGGGCTGCCCTGCTTTCCCTCCCTCCACGTTCTTTTCATCCTCCTCTGAATCCTGTGTACAAAAATAATCAAAATCAGTTAATGATCTCTGCTAATCCGAGGAATCAGTAAAAAGAAGAAAATATACCTGAGGCTTCTTAAAATTCTAATTGAATTGAATCACTGATATGTTTAATGGCTGGATTTGAATAATGCCGCTTTGTTTATGCTTCAGTGGGCTATTATTATTGTTTTATTACCATATAGTAGCTATGTTGAAATGTAATTAGCAATTCTAGCAACTAATTATCTAATCAGTAGTAATTATTAGTTGGTTGAGTTTTCATGCTACGTATGATCCAATGTTCTAGTAAGTGCTCTAGCACATAAATTCCACGTGATTTTGTTTACATTAAATTTTAGTTCATAGGAAAAGCATAAACTTTGATTTCAACACTCATAAATTCATATTTTTTTCATGATACCACAGTGAGCTAGTTACCTAGTTTTTCTTAACATCAGTTTCTCCATCTGTAAAATTGGAAAATAATATAAAAGAACAATTTTAAAAGATAAAATGACTATTTTAGAGACATAAAGAGAACATATGTTAAGGATTTTATTTACTCATTAGCTATTGAGGAAATCAGAAAGATGTTAACAAGTTCAAAACAAAATTCAAAGTACCATCTAGATATAGATAATCGGAAATGTTAAAATTATTTTACAACTAGATGCGTTACAAATAGTTACAACATTGGCTTACAAATAGATGTAATATTGACTTTTCCCACAGGTGGGATGGAAATCAATTTTTCCTCTACAGGAAGCATTAATTTGCCTTCTATGCTCAAGAATCACTTCTATTTCATTCAAATATCTACAGAGTTGTGAAAAGCCAAAAAATCAATATAAGGCGCAGATCTAATAGAATTAGATAACTAGGAATGACATACACTAGGAAATGCCTAGTTTTCCATTGAGGACTCCTACTAATCTTCTTTAGTCTATTTAAAATTCATTCAGAGGTTTTCCTTAAATACCTAATTTGAGAGGCTGTTACAAAGTTTATAGCAAAATCATATAATCTCCCTCTCTCTTGCTCGCCCGCTCTGTGTGTGTGTGTGTGTGTGTGTGTGTGTGTGTGTGTGTGCATGTGTGTGTATACATGTATTTATGTACAAAGAGAGAGAGAAAGAGAGATTTGGGATCTTTGAAAGTGCCTCTTTGTATAAATGTCATTATTAACAACATATGAAACAAAAATTTATATTGATTCAAAAGATAACTATTATTAAGATTCAGTCTGTTTGCTGATCAAATGTAAAAGCTTTGGCTAAAATTGGGTCTGGCATTATGAATCACAGAGGAGAGTACAGGGAGCCATTGTTGTGTTTGCTAAACAGTCACCAAAAATGTTAAAAGGCTCGTTAGATTTTGACATCTCTGTTTTTTGCATGAATGGACAACTTAAATTTATCAGGCTCATGGCATTTTTTAATCATCAAGCATTTTTTTCTTTTTGACTATGAATTGGAATAGTAAAAGAGAAATAGAAATGTCTCAAAATAAAGGCTTCCTCTTCACTGATCAAAAACCCGTAAGATATCGGATGTGGCACAGCTGTCACACTAGGTCTCTCTCCTAAAAATAAAACACATACTTGGCATGGGTGAGGAACTGGGGAAGGAATGCAGTGAGCAAAATGAAGGCTCTGGGATAGACCATTTATGAGGAAGAAGGGGTCTAACTCAATTATTCAGTCTTGATTAAGGCTGGATAACCTCTCTTTAACCCTCCATCCCCCAAATCCATTCTCTGACCTTCTCTGCCCTCGTTGGAGCCCTGAGGAACTGGTTCCACTGGACTGCAACACACTTGCCCCCACCAAGCTTGTTTTCTGTTTATTCTCAGAACCCTCATGAATTAAAGAAAACAAGAGCAATAACTATTTATTAAGAAATGGCTGAATTCGTGACACATATTGCTTATATATTAATCACTTAATCTTTGAGGCATATATTGCAATTAACATTTAACAGACAAAGAAACTGAGGCACAGGGAACTGCAATAACTCCCCTGGAGCACATCTGACTTAAAAAATAAAAAAAGAAGCCAGGCGTGGTGGCACACGCTTGCAATCCCAGTACTTTGGGAGGCGGAGACCGGAGTTTCTGGGTTCACGGCCAGCCTCAGCTCTCTCTCTCTCTCTCCTTGTCTCTCTCTCTCTCTACCTAGTGAGGCCCTCCGCAACTTCGTGAGACCCGGTTTCAAAATAAAGCATAAAAAAATAGGGCCGGGGATGTAGCTCGGAGGTAGAACTCCCCTGGGTTCAATCCCCGGTACCGCAAAAAAAAAATAAATAAATAAATAAAATAAAATAACAAAAGAGAGATCCATGTTGTTAATGAGCATGCTATATTTAATAAGTAACATAAGGTTCAGATTACCTTTTAAAAGTATCGCTTCTTTTTCTTTGAACAATGTATTTTTCTCTTCTAACTAGTCCTGCACTCTGATCATAAATTATTTTATATTTCTTGCAAGAGGGTCAAGTTTGTGCTGTCCTACCTGTCTTTGATTGCATAAATCATCTCATTTCCTCCTACTTACAATGCTTCAAGTTGCAGAACTCATAACATCACATTTATTACTTGCTAAGAGAGCATTAATCATAGATGGTCATAAAGGCTAGAGAAATTAACAATACAGTTTGCTGGAAATTGCATTAATCGTGTAAAATCTTGAAAATGTCAGATTACAAAAGTACTGCTTTCTTGCTAATACAAATTGGTAAATTTGTGGCAGAGGATGGAGATCAAACAAAATTAATATTATTCTTTTTGACTAATATCACTCAATCACACAGTGCAGATATATACCAGGTTCTGCTCTACACAATTTACATATGCCATCTTAAACTTTATAATGATCCTGCAAGGTATATACAGCCATCCATTTCTCATCTGTGGAAACCAGATTTCCTAACATTGTCAAGGTCATATAGCCATTAAGAAGCAGAACTAGAATTTGGACACTGGCCCATTTGACACCAAATCCTACTGCTTCCCATTGAGGAAGAGTCGCCGTGAAAGTCTGATTTGCAGGTTAGATAGCATTTCAGTTGTATAGTTCTAGTATCTGCCTTTGATTTGGTTGAGCTGTTTGTCCCTCAAGCGTAGGCCAGTCCTAGTTAATATCCTTTTGTGCCCTTTGGAGTTGAGAGCCATGTCCCAGAGAGGGCTTATAAATACACACAGTGGCCAAATCATGGAGCCAACTCAGGTGTCCATCAACAGATGAATAGATAAAGAAAATGTGGTATACAGACACAATGGAATTTTACTCAGCCATAAAGAACAAAATTATGTCATTTGCAGGAAAATGGATGGAACTAGGGAATGTTATGCTAAGTGAGATCAGCCAGTCTCAGAAAGTCAAGGGTCATATGTTTTCTCTCATAGGTATGTGAGAATATAATTAAGTCTTTTCTATCAAAGGATTAGCTTAAAGTAAACACCATTTTCTAACCTTGTATAAGTTCCTGAGAATTGCAAATGCCAACCCCTCCCCAGCATTCCATTCTAGACCAATTAGCCAACCACATTAAGACTGTGAAACCATGCTCCCACCAGTAGGAGTATGGTGCAGAAAATTTTGTTAGGGATAAAAACTGGGCACACTTCCAGTTGAATATGCTTGCCTATCTGGCTTCCCTGGTGGCAAGACCCTTTTTGCAAAAAGTAAAATCGCCTTGCCAAGCCACTTTCAAACACGTGTCTTTTCTTATGACGTTATAAAAATTTATTTCTAACATGTGGAAGCTAAAGAGAAAATAGGAAACAAAAGGGACTTCAGATAAATGAGAATAACAGAAAGGGGTTGGGGAAGCCAGGTGGGAAGAGGAAGAAGGAGGCTTGATGAAGGAAATAGTTCAAACAATGCTATGTCCATACATGAAGGTTTCCCTACCAATCTCACTAACATGTCTAGGGAGTGGGGGAGTGGGGTGGTATCCATAGGGAATCAAGTGCTATGTGCATGTATGCTTATATCATATTGAACCTCACTATGATGTATAGTTACAATGCACCAATAAACATATATTTTTAAAACAGCCTACAATACTAAGCATCAGGAGCGGTGCAGTTTTACGGGCTTGGATTTATAAACTTTTGGTTGGCCCTCTCAGTGTTGACAAAAGAGACCTGTGCTCAGAATTAAAAATATAAAATACACTGGCTTTAAATGCAGACCCATGTTTATTATATAGAACTTTATATGTTCTTTTATTTTGACTGAAGTATAAGGCTTGCCAGTGGCAGTGTACCACAGTGTGGCTGTTGGGAATTGCCAAATCAGCTGGAGAGAAGCCACAAATCTACTTTTTCCTCAGTAAAATGCAAGTGAATTTTAGTGTACTTCATCATATTGTCAGTACATAATTAAAAACATTCAGTTGTGTATACTGTGAGGGTTCCTTGCTTCATATTTCATAATGAATTTTCAAAAGTTAACCCCCCTTTTCATTGCCACTAAAAAATAAGTTGACAAAGAAATGCCCTGAGGAAGGAAATTTACCAGAGCAGAGGATAATTCATAATCTTTACTTGGAAGCAATACATGATAAGACATACTAGTTCTAGATTATGTCGTGTTTCTCTTCTCAACTCTCTGGCTGTTCCATTTTCTTTTTCTTCTTTCTTTCTTCCTTTCTTTTTACTTTCTACTTTTATTGATGCATTGTAATTATACATCTTAGTGAGGTTCAAGTCATAAACCCATACATGCACACGAGTCTCGGTGTGATTCCCTTCAGGTCCCTCCCTATTACCCACCCCCTCCCTGTATGTAATAGTGCGATTGGTAGTGATGCCTTCACACATGGGTACAGCATAATATGAACTGTCCCTTTCATCAATTCTTCCCTTTCCCGTCCCCCATCCTTCTCCCTGTCCCCTTCCACTATTCTACTGGCCACTCTCCTCAATTATCTGAAGTCACCTTTGTTTCCTATTTTCTCTCTAGCTTCCACATATGAGAGAAAACATTTGCCCCTTGAATTTCTATGACTGACTTATCTCAGAATAATAGTCTCTAGTTCCATCCATTTTCCTGCAAATGCCATATTCTGCTGACTTCAAATGTAGGTGAAGTCCACAATTCTGTTCTTTTTTTAATTTATTTTTGACTATTTATGTTCATTTATTGGTGCATTATGATTATGTATGATGTTCATACCCTGACATATATCAAAATGTATAATCACAATGCACAATTCTGTTCTTGACTCTGCGCTCTTCTTTTTGTGCCTCTTCCTTTTCCCTCTTCTCTGTGTCTATTTTAATTTAGATATTCATCACCACCTTCTAATTAAAACCACAACCTAGTCTATAATATGAGGAAGATTTCTTTTTCTTATTTTTAATATCATGTAAGAATGCAAGCTTTAATAGTCAGATGAGGATAATAGATAAATGACCTAATCTATTTTATCATCTACATAGTCTTCTTAGGTCTGTCTTCTTTAATCTTAACACCCACTAGTTGTCTCATTTGTGTTCTCATACAATTTTACACATAATCTCCTGTCTAGCAATTAACTCGTGTTTTGTGGTGTGAGAGGTGGGGTTGGAGGTGGGGAGCCATTTAAATGTTCTTCACCTACACAGTGAGCTTTTCAAAGGTAGGGCTATGAATGCTTCTCTGGTGTCAAACATGGTACATGGCATACAGTGGAGAATCTGAAATGCTTGTTTAATCGAATCTACAAACAAGAAATTTGATTGAACTTCCTAATCAGAAATATTATCTTTAGGAAAGCTGGCTAGGTTTTATGAGCTATTTCCTTATGTTCTATGCACTGGAAACTATTAAGGGTAAAAAGATGGTAGAGTCCAGGTTGGGGAGAAACTTTGAAGCTAGGCTGAATAATGTATCATTGATACATTTAGAGATAGCATTTTTAGGTATTAATTAGGCAATGCTCTATTCAATATACTAGATGAACAAAAGGAGCTTTAAAATACAGGTATTGAAGTGATTTGGCTGTAAGGTTATTAGAGTCCAGAGTTTGATAATGGAAAAGGAAATAGAGGTGTATTAATAAAGGGAAGTTGAGTCCAGAAAAAAAAGTTGAAAATAGGATAAAATTAAAACAGACTATAATTATTTGAAGCAAGAGAAATGAAGCACAGGGATCAAAGTTTTCTTTGGGATGGATTCTGAGCCCCTGTGGTCTGGCAGCAGAGAGAACCACATCTTGGTAGCGTTCTTGAGCACTTCTTCGGGAAGCGTTCTTGAGAACGTCTTTGAGTTCTTTTGGAACTTCTCCAGCCACTGAAGAGCTGATGCACACGTGTATCCCCTTGAGGGAGGTTTGGAGACCAAGAGTAATATGGTAATATTTCATCAGAATTCCTTTCCTTCGGCTATTTTCTCTCCTTTTGGAGAATAAAATAATTTACATCTTAGTACTTATATTTTTTCCAAATGCCAAGGTGGTTACAGAAAAAAAAAACCAACTTTCTCTATGATTTCTATCCTCAGAGCAGCTAGGACATAGCATTTTGTGACATTTCAGGCATTCAGCAATTGTTGAAATTAAACTGATGATCTTAGTTAAAATCATTCAAGTTTTTTTGTTTGTTTGTTTTTGTCTTATTTTTTGGTTTTGGTTTTTTTGGTTTTTATTTATTTATTTATTTTGTACTGGGGTTTGAACCCAGGAGCACTCTAGCACTGAGCTATATCACCGGCCCTTTCTATTTTTTATGTTTAGACAGGGTCTTACTAATTTCCCCAGGCCGGCATTGAACTTGGGATCCTCCTGCCTTAGCCTCCCAAGAAGCTGGGATTACAGGCCTGTGCCACTGCACCTGGCTTCAAGAACTCTTTTCTAACACTCTTTGTCTTTATAGAGTCTTCCAGGGACAAAAATATTCTAAATGGATAATTGATAATTCCAGAGAGTGAGCTGAAGGGATTCATTCTTCAAGGTATTGTATAACTTTAAAGAATTTATTAAAAAATAATTTAAATTCTGTGACATGAGAAAAATGGGGTCAAAGTATATTCACACTATAACTTAGATTTCAAATAAAATGCAATTTTGCAATTTTGTTTATAGCAAATATGGTATTCCTTTTGGGGCACATTCATTGGGATTGGGGAAGAAAAAGTGGTGATATAATGAAATATAAAGTTTAGTGTACAAAAAGTATGATGTGGCTATTTATTTATTTATTTATTTATTTATTTTTGTGCTATCGGGGATTGAACCCAGGGGCATTCTACCTCCAAGCTACACCCACAGCCCTATTTTTATTCTCTATTTTGAAACAGGGTCTCACTAAGTTGCAGAGGGCCTCACTAAGTAGCTGAGGCTGGCCGTGAACCTGCAATCCTCCGGTCTCAGCCTCCCAAGTACTGGGATTACAAGCGTGTACCACCACGCCCGGCTAATGTGGCCATTTAAACTGTTTAGTCAGTTAACTCCTGGAATCCAGATTGTTATTCTAACTGCTCTCTACTCTCCCCAAAACAGTGTTGCTTTCATAGGAGAGCACAAGGGCAAATAAGTAGTATAAAATGTTTTATCATTCAGAGGATAGGCTGTCCTTGAAGACAGGACCAGCTTTCTGAATGTATAGTTACATTGGACCCATGATCAGAAAGGTTCATACCTGGCTTATGCTCTACCATCGCAAGTTTGAATTTATTAATGATTTTACCTTTGAACTTGTGTTTTGTAAGCAAATTCTAACGGGACAATGTTGCATGTGTGAGGGAAGGAGATGCACGCGATGTGCACATCTTCACAGCTTCTTGTTCCCCTATTCACTCACCTACAGCATCTGCAATGATCTATATTATGCACAAAATTCCAGTGGATACAAATATTGGTTTTGTACACTGTACAATAATTTATCACAGTTTAAAGCAACACACATTTATTGCCTAATCGTTTCTGTAGGTCAGGTGTCCAGGCATTGCTTCAACAGGTACTCTGCTCGTGGGCTCACAAGGCTATGTTCAAGGTGAGCTGGACTGCATGCATATTTGGAAGTTTGATGAAGTAAGGATCCACTTCCAACTTCTCAGGGTGCTGGCATGATTCATTTCCTTGTGGCAGTAGAGTTCATGTCAGCTGCTTCTTCGAAGCTTTCAAGCAATGGGGGTGGAGAGAGAGAGAGAGGGACAAAGAGAGTCTCTGTTGTTGCTTGGAATTTCTTACTGCTAGCCCCTCTTTTAAAGAGTCCATCTGTTTATGTTGTGCCCACCTAGAATAATCAACCTTTCGATTAACTTAAAGTCAGTTGATTCAGGACCTTATACCTACAAAGTCCCTTCACCTTTGCCACATAATATAACGTAATTGTGGGAGTGAGCCCATCCTATTCATGCATCTGGCTACACTTAAATGAAAGAATTATACAGGGCATGCACACCACGGGACAGGAAATTTAGAGTCACGCAAGCATTCTACCTACTGCAGTCCATGGTAAGCATGTGTGTCTCCAGTGAGAAACTGGGCATGCCAACAGCCCCAAGTGCATGTGCTTTCTGTTTAAAACAGAACTTGCTTTGAATCTGAAAATAAGTAAATGGACTCTAAGAAACACAAATGACCAAAGGACTCAACTCTCAGGTCCTTTCTTACTTCTCTGCATTGGCCACTTATGCTGAAAATGATAAAGATTGTAACTCATAGTTCCTTTTCTTTTTAGTCCTTTCTTACTCATCAATTAGTCAATATAGTATATGGGTAGAATGCGCACATGTCAAGAAGTGAAATACAAGCTGGGCGTGGTGGCGCACGCTTGTAATCCCAGTACTTTGGAAGGTGGAGACCGGAGGATCCGGGTTCACGGCCAGCCTCAGCTCTCTCTCCGTCTCTCTCTCCCTGTCTCTCTCTCTCTCTCTCTCTCTCTCTCTCTCTTTCTCTCTCTCTCTCTCTCTCTCTTTGTGAGACCCAGTTTCAAAATAAAGTATAAAAAATAGGGCCGGGGGTGTAGCGCAGAAGTAGAACGCCCCTGCGTTCAATCCCCGTTACCGCAAAAAAAAAAAAAAGAAGTGAAATAAAAGCACTTGTGCTAGTTTTGTGCAGGCTTTTTACTGTTCTAGAGAGAGAGAGAGAGAGAGAGAGAGAGAAACTTATATATGTCTACAACAAATGAGTCCTCCAATTTTTGATAGGTCCACATATGAGTTGAATGCACTTCTATTTGCATTTCACACTGACATCAAGCAATATGAAGATGACTGTTAAAATTTATACCAATAATTTAAATTTTGCTTTATTTAGAATAACAACACATTGCCAATGAAAACATAGGTTTATATTTCAGTACTTCTTAAATATATACCACATTTTATTTTATTCCAGTTTGTATAATAGATTTTTTTATATTTTTATTGGTGCATTATAGCCTCACATCATAATGTAGTTCATAGTGATAGTGACATACATGCACACAGCACTTGGTGGACTTTCCCCCAGCTCCTTCCCCACTCCCCCCTTCCCCTACACAGGGTATTAAGATTGACATTGGTATTCTCACATGTGTACATAATATCGATGGAAGTGACTCCTTCATTGATTCTCCCTCTCTCCCACCACACCCCTTCCCCAGACCACCTACCTGGCTCCACTGGAGTTTCTCCTCCATTTTCTGCAGTCTCTCTGCTATCCCAATTACTCCCTAGCTTCTCCATATGAGAGAAAGCATATGATTCTTCAATTTCTGTGACTGGCTAATCTCACTTAACATAGTGCTCTCCAGGTCCATCCATTTTCCTGCAAATGACATAGTTTTGTTCTTTATTGCTAAGTAGAAATCAGAATATTATAGTAATATATGCATATCCATGTTTATAGCAGCACAATTCACAATTGCCAACTTATGGAACCAACCTAGGTGTCCATCAACAGATGAATGGATTATAAAATTATCGCGTATATTTTAGTACTTTTAATGACACTTTTCCCCTCTGCATTTTGATTCATTTTCCACTAATCCCTCCAAATTATACACCAGTTCTGCAATTGGATGTTGAGTGTGGGGAGCTCTGCCATCCTCCAGAAACATCTGTGACTTGTAGACTTGGTCTCTCTTTTTCATTTGAGTCCTACTCTGCGTGGGAGTCTCCACCTTATTTGGCTTTGACTCTGCTTAGCCTGGGGCTGTAGACTCTTCCTGAGCATGTTCCGTGATTCTTTTCTGAGCTCAGTGATCTCTCTCTCTGCCTTTATTGCATCATCATTACTCTGATCCTTACTTCTCTCTTCTGAGCTCCCTTTTCTATAGGGAAGCCATCCTCTATGGTTTTGTAAACCCAAGACATGTACAATAAATAATAAAGCACTTCCAAAATCCAACTTGTATTTTCACTGGATTTCATTGAATGAACACATTAACTTGGAATTTAATCTTGGAAAGAAACTATGATACATTAAAATGTCTATTTATTCCAATCATTTTCTGTGTATATATTTTCCTGTAACTCCTTTCAAGATATTGCCATTTCTATATGTTAGGGTTTGGTAGCCATGGTGAAATCAATCCTAAAACTAAAGGAAATTTTTTTATTTCTTTAGTCAGTAGCCTGAATTTAAAAATTGCTTTCACTGTCTGAATTTTTCTAGATCATAGAAGTATTTGGTTCACTCAATCCACAGAAGTTCAAGAGATTAAATTAATTAGGGTTGTCTATATAATCACTGGTTATAATGGAATTGTCATGTTATTACTTAGTTAAAATGTCAGAGAAAGAATTATATTCTTAACATATACTAGAATAAAAAATGTATGTACACATGGGTGGTGGCACATGCCTATAATCCCAGTACTTGGGAGGCTGAGACATGAGGATCTCAGGTTAGAGGCCAGCCTTAGGAGCTTGGCAAAACCCTATTTAAAATTTTTTAAAAAAATGATCATTTAAAAAGGGCTGGGAGCCGGGCGTGGTGGCGCACGCTTGTAATCCCAGTACTTTGGGAGGCGGAGACCGGAGGATCTGGGTTCGCGGCCAGCCTCAGCTCTCTCTCTCTCTCTCTACTTAGTGAGGCCCTCCGCAACTTTGTGAGACCCAGTTTCAAAATAAAGATAAAAATTAGGGCCGTGGGTGTAGCACGGAGGTAGAACGCTCCTGGGTTCAATCCCCGGCACCGCAAAAAAAAAAAAAAAGGGCTGGGGTGTAGTTTGGAGGTAGAATTCCCTGGGTTCAAGCCCCAGTACTAAAAACAACAAAAACTCTATATGATGATTTTTTTAAAACCTAGAGTTTATTGCCATGAGTAAAAATGAATTTGTTTCTGTGAGGATAAATACATATATTAATTCAAGATATGATGATACTTCTAAATATTTTGTTAGTATTTTAAAAATAAATGTACTTATTTTGATTTATACCAAATGTCTCTAGCTGAACCTTTATCTTTGATACAGAATGTATTGATATGTTAACAGTTCTTCTCTTTATCCAGGCATTTAAAAGTTGATAGCTATTTAAGAGAAGAAATTTAATCAGCATACACTTTAAACATCCCATGGCATTTTTCTTCCTAGGAAATTAACAGTCAAGGAAGGATAAAAAAATCTGTAGTTTCATCTTGAGAATCAACTGATTTGAAAAGCTGATTAATGTTGCTATTACACATTCTGTATAAGAAATATTTCCAGACTTCATCAAATGTCAAAATAGGGAGATGCTGGTCTTTAATCACCTGCCTCACATGTAGACTGCCACAGTGGCAAGAAATTAGCTATTATCAGTTAGTGATAGACCAGCTTATCTCAAAATAAATTTTACAACATGAACCATCAGTAGTATATGGTGTCGTTTCTAATTCTGTACAGTCATGCTTCACATAATGTATTGCTTTGTGAATTTTCTTGGTATGAGGTCAGTGTCCTCAATTGCTGTTGCCTTAGAGAAAACTCCCATTAGTGTCTGCAATTTGTTTTTATCATTTGTCCAATGACCTTGGGAGGTAGTTATCACTGGACGTTTAAGAAATGACCAAACACAAATGTCATTATATAATGTTAACTTAATCCTCTCTTATTTTCCATCTATTTCTCCTACCCTGCTTTCCTCAAACAACTGAATTAATTTTAGCCGCAAAGTTACAGAGTTGAGGTTTGAGATACACAAAGCAGCATGTTAGGATTAAATAAGGAAGTCCTCATCGTTTTCAGTTTTTTAATGTGTGCTGGAGAATTATCAAGCCTGAAGGGAACGGGGCACTATATTCTGTTCCAAGAGACTCTTCTGAACTATACAGTCTTTCTACTTCCATTCCATAATCGAAAGGATTTCCTTGATGCTCGAGATATTTCTGCATTGGGTCTGTGGTTTCCTAACAAATCTGCTATGATTCTAATGAAATCCTACTGAATGAATGGGGCCCATTCTGAACCACAGGGTGTGTCAATTCTGAATGACTTTGTGGGTTTCAGGATGCCCACCTAGAGCTGGCCATTTTCTGAAAGAGGGTAATGAAGTTATGATATTTGTGCTCAGATTCATTCTTTTCCACATGACCTCTACAGGTATTGGGTATTTTGACTTATATAATTTAGTAATAATGCTGGGCTTTTCTGTTACCCTCCAGAATTTGTGAAATCGGTTTTTTTATTTCTACTTTATCAAGCATTCACTCAGAAAAACTAAAGCCTTCTATTTAATTGTAAAAAAAAAGTAATGAAACAAACAGGAATCTTTCTTCATCCTACATTGAATACATATAAAATGAGGAGCTCTCTGATAGATAGATATAATGATGACATAAACATAGTCCCTGATCCTTTATAGTCTATAAGAAACATTAGGGAAATTTTTGTTTTTTTATTTACTTTTTATTATAAGTGAGTCCACTTTCTTGACATAATCACATAGTCCATCATGAAGAATGTAAAAATGTTTCAGAGAGAGTTGATTAGATTGAGGAACATTACAGCATTTGAGAATGTTTACTGGACTTCACCATGCTTATAAGTTTGAACCTGAGATAGAATCTGCGTATGTTGTATTTTTTTGGTCAGCAGTTTTAAAAATGTTTATACTTAAATGTTTTGGGTTGTACTAGTTTGCAGACCCAACAGTGTCTATTTCCCCACATCCTTGCCAGCATTTATTATAGTTTGTGTTCTTCATAATTGCCATTCTAACTGGAGTTAATCTCAGTGTAGTTTTAATTTACATTCCCCTGATTGTTAATGCTATTAAGCATTTTTATATATTTATTGACCATTTACATTTGCATTCATCTTTTTTAGATGTGTCTATTCAGTACAATTGCCCATTTTTATTGTATTTTTAGCACTAAGTTTTTTAAGCTCTTTTTATATTCTAGATATTAATCCTCCATCAGAGGAGGAGCTGGCAAAGATCTTCTCCCATTCTGTTGGCTCTCTCTTTAGATTCTTAATGTCTTCCTTTGCTGCACAGATGCTTTTTAATTTAATGTCATCCCATTTATTATTCCATTTTAATTTCCTGAGCTTTGGGGTCTTATTGAAGAAATTTCTACCAGTACTTCTACGTTGAAGTGTTGGTCCTATGTCCTTTTCCAGTAATTGCAAAGTTTCTCATATAATTTCTAGGTCTTTGATCCATCTTGAGTTGACACATATGCAGGGTGAGAGGTTGGGATTTAATTCCATTCTCCTACAAATGGATAACCAATTTTCTTAACACTATTTGTTTAAAAGACTGTATGTTCTCCAACTATACCACTCCTGGGCATCTTTTCAAAGGAATTGAAGTCAGAATATTATAGCGATACATGCATATCCATGTTTATAGCCGCTCAATTAACAATAGCCAAATTTTGAAACCAGTCTGGGTGTCCATCAACAGATCAATGGATCACAAAACCATGGTATATATACACACAATGGAATTTTGCTCAGCCATAAAGGGGAACAAAACTATGTAATTTTCAGGAAAATGGATGGAATTTGAGACTATTATGCTAAGTGAGATTATCCGGTCTCAGAAAATGAATAGTTGTATGTTTTCTCTCATATGTGGAAGATAAAATTGGGTAACAAAAGAGACCTCAGATAAAAGAGTAGAGACTCCAATGGAGTGATGAAAGGGTTTAAGGAAGGGAGGAAGGGTGATAGAGATGTAATGAAGGTAACAGTCTAAATAATGCTTTGTCAGTATATGAAATTATCAATACCAGTCTCAATGACATGTACGGGGAAGGGGAAGGTGTGGGGTGGGACCCAGGGGAAACACACCAGGTATTGTGTGCAGGTATATTCTTATCACTCTATTCCTCAGATGATGTATAATTACAATGCGCCAATAAAAGTAAATAGAATGAAATAAGAGAAAGAAATATCTTGAGTTGGCAAATACACTTTCCTGTTATACAGGATTTACCTCAGCCAGCTTTCTTCTATATATTCTGGTTTTTAATCCCTGCTATGTCCTATAGAATTCATGGTTCTCTCAGTTTACAATGCAAATGTCCAAGAAAATTACAAAAGTATAGTTTCCTGTTTGTGAGTTATCAATGACATTGTAATTGTAAAGTAAATTAAACATGAGGCGAGTAGATCATGTCCTTAAAAACAACATCCAATCAGATATATCATGGCTGTATCAGCAGGTTATGACATATCCATTCTGATTAGGCCTTGTGCTCATTCTGACAGTTAGTGCTCATGATGTACTGATCATTGAATATTTCGAATATAAACCATGATTAACATAATCCCCAACAAGGCTGGAGAGGGAAGGGATGTTCCATATCCATCCATTGAATGCATCCTGCACACCATGCTTTCCACGAGACAGAGCCCTTCAACATCAGTAGGTTTCTTATTTAACTTTGACTGCTTCCTGTGCTAACAAATGACTTTTTGTTCAAGGATGACAAGAGATCAATTAAGGAGAAAGAAGAATGTTAATCCAAGATGGAAAAGGACCGCCCTAATTGAAGAATGGTGAACAGGATTCTGGTCAATGAATTATAACCTCATTTTAAAAATCATTCATCCATTTGATAATTAATTCTGATGGCATCTTACATAATCATCAGAGGCTTTCCCTGCAAAGTACATGAAGGTAAATGAACCTCTACTTCAAGCTTGACATCTATCTTTGGCTCACTATTAAAAAATACATTATAGTGAGAGCAACAGACAGGATGCCTGATCACTTAGGCTTGGTAAAGAAGCAAGCAGGATTAATAATGCTGCTGTTCAGTGAAATAACCTTAAAACATGATACACTGTGTCTTCTACTCTTGGAAAAGCTATTTATTCCTGCAGATTTACAAATATTTCATTTTT
Source organism: Glis glis (assembly GCA_004027185.1). Taxonomy (NCBI): domain Eukaryota; kingdom Metazoa; phylum Chordata; class Mammalia; order Rodentia; family Gliridae; genus Glis; species Glis glis. The sequence goes on from PVJS01003342.1 coordinate 69,440, forward strand.
ATTTCTTGAGATTAGAAAAAAACTAAATTCTCCTTTGCTAACTTTAGTAAAAGTAGAAGAAAGGGATTAATAAAAATTTCTGTTACTGAGAGTTGTTGTCGGAGTTGCCCCTTCACCTGACCAGCTTTTATAAATAAATTGTGAAAATGGAGGGCTTCACTCTCAGAACATGAAATTGATCCATAAACAGGACTCAGGAGCTTATCCAAACCTTACTATATATAGGAATAGTTGTTGTAGCCTTTGAAGCTATTATCCGCTTCTCCATAGAGCTTCATCTAATAAAAAAAAAAAGTCCCTTAAGCAGAGGGATTTTTTGTGGTCACTTACCATCGATTACACTCAAAGAATTAAGTATACTGCTGACCTTTCTAGGATGTACTACCCAAAATTGTCAGAATCCTGATAAGGAGTTTAGAGGGTTATCCAAAATGTTCTAATCATACAAGTCTTTTTTTTTAATATCCCTAAAGGAAAAGGTTTAGACAAATTCAAGCACTCACTTTTCTCAGTACTTGAATAAGACACTTTCTATTGGGTATAGATGTTAATATAGAGAATTTAAAATGAGATTATCCGGCTTGGTACTTCTCCTGAAGGATGTATTGTTCATTTTTCACCAGAACCAGTGGTCTGCATCTGGGCACCAAAGCAATGGACATGATGGTCAATAATTTCATTGAACTGTACCTCTTAGCGGGCCATGGTCCTAACATTCACCTCCAATAAGTTGCAGACCAGCAGGATGGGTGCTGTGGAGCAGTTGCTTTGCTCTCTCAAGTTCTGATCTTCTAGGACTGTCCTTCTAGTTCAATCACCAGAAGTAGGGGATGCATTTTTATCTTTTAATGCTTCGTTGGTGCATCATAATTCTGCATCATAGTGAGATTTGTAGTGATAAATTCATACATTCACATAACATTATTTGGTCTGTTCCCTTCCAGAAATCTCTCCTTTCCTTTTCATCCATTCTCCCTCAATCCCCTTCTGCTACTCTACTGGTCTCCCTCCTCATTTTTATGAAGTTCCTTTCCTTTCCTATTTACTCTCTACCTTCCATATACGAGAGAAAACGTGTAGCCCTTGATTTTTTTAATCTGGCTTATGTCACGTAGCATGATGTTCTCCAGTTTCATTAATTTTCCTGCAAATGACAATACCCAATCAATGAAGGGGCAATTGAACAAAATAGACATTTCTCGAAAAAAGAAATATAAATGACCAGCAAGTATATGAAAAATGTTCAACATCCTTAGCAATCGGGTAAATGCAAATCAAAACTATACGGAGATTCCATCTAATTCCAAAACTATACGGAGATTCCATCTAATTCCAAATAGAATGGCAATCATCAAGAATAAAAATAATAATAAATGCTAGTGAGGACTTGAGGGAAAGGAATGCTTATCCATTATTGGTGTGGTTATTACAACCGCTATGTAGATCAGTATGGTGGTTCCTCAAAAGAATAGGAGTGGGAGCTGGGCAAAGTGGTGCACATTTGTAATCCCAGTACTTAGGAGGCTGAGACAGGAGGATCACAGGTTCGAGACTAGCCTTGGCAATTTAGCGAGACTCGCAACAACCTAATGAGACCCTGTTTCAAAACAAAAAATAAAAAAGGCTGGGAGTGTATTCCAGAAGTAGAATTCCCCTGGGTTCAATCCTCAGTACCACACACACACACACACAAAAAAAAAATAGAAATGGGACTATCATATGACCAAGGTATATCACTCCTCAATATCTTTCCAAAAAAACATTCAGAATACTATACTGAAACATACATATCCACATTTATAACAGCACAATTCACAATATCCAAGTTATGGAACCAAACTAGGTGTCTGTTAACAGATGAATGGATAAAGAAAATGTGGTATATACACACAATAGAGATTTACTCAGCCATAAAGAAGAACAAAAGTATTTCATTTACAGACATATTTTTATCAGCTCATTAACTTCTGATTTCTTAATAAGATAAAGTATAGCCACCCTAGAAATAAACACATATGTATTGTTAGCAGTTGCTGACAAACACAAGTTTATGCCTGTTTTCTGAAAACAACATATTTAAAACTAAAATTAACTTGACAACCTAAACTCCTCATCTCATCTTCTCTTAAGGCAAAATATTCACAAACCAAAATTTGTTGCATAAACATACTTGACAATTGGCAAGTCTCACTTCCTCTCTTTGGAAGGCAAAATAATCACAAATAAAAGTTTACTGTAATGAAAATTCCTGTATATTCATTTGTGGTCTAAGCATTGCCTTGCACGCTAAATACAGATAGTAGGTAGATTGGATCAGCAAAGTAAGGGAAAAAGGAAATGAATGCAAAAGGACCAGGATTTTGTTCTTTGAAATTAAAAGAAAATCTTGACAAGCCCAAAGATTCTTTTGATCATCCTTTTTCTTTCTCTGTCTTTCCTTGTAACATTAGCTATCTTTGCTTCTGCCCATGTTTCTTACCTTTTTTAATGTAATGTTTGTTTTTTTGTGTATGTGAGTGGTACTGGGGATTGAACCTAGGGACATTCTACCTCTGGGTAGAACTATTTTATTTTTTATATTAAAACAGGGTTTCAATGAGGGGATACTGGCCTGAAACCTGGGATCCTCCTGTCTCAGCCTCCCACAAGTGTTGGGAATTCAGTCATATGCCACCATACCCCGCAATGTCTTACTATTTCTTGTTAAGATATGCCTTTGGAGAGACGGTTCCAAACTTCAGCTATAAAATTAGATTCCCTCATATAGTGAATCATAGGATTAGACCTCAAGACCTTAAATAAAAGATGGATTTATGATATGTAAAATACTCCTCACCAATGACATTTACTAAGAATGAAAATGAAAGATTTATTTTTAATCTTTACTTAAAAACCCTAATTATTCAAAATAGATATAGGGATATATATTGATATTTATGATTTTTTAGTGGGATAGCAATAACTGATATGAATATTAGTTATTGCTATCCCACTAAAAATTCTAAATGTTTCCTATAAATGAAATGCCACATAAGTATTTAAATCACATGAAACAAAATTTCGACTTTTGTATGCATGACCACTCAAGGCTAGTGGATAATTGCTCCTTATGATTCTATAGGTAGCTATTTTGTTTTTCCTGAATGTTTGGCTTATGATAGGACCCTTCTTCATCTCTTTCCAAACACCACCATTTAATGTATTTGTTGAATCATTAATCTAAAACTTTGAAAGCTGTCTGATAGTTTTGTTTCTTCTACTTAAGTAATCACACAGAAATGCACCACATTATTACTGACTTGTTTGATGCTTTCTGCATTCATAGCCTTAATTCATCATGAATATATACAGGTTGTTCTCTGACTCAAACTCCTGCTATTGTCCTTTAAGATATCAGCATTCTCATTAATGACTCATGATCCCCCTGATCTCACCAATCTTTCATGTCTTTCAGTCTAATAACCCTGATTTCTTCTTTATTCATCAAATAGAGCTTGTAGTCACTTTGCTTTGACTTATTAAACATCCAGAACTTCAGAGTTCCATCCCTAACTATCCACATCTTTATCATACTTCCATTTTCTTCTTCCTCTTTCTGTTTTATTTTTGTTGTTGCTGTTTGTTTGTTTGTTTATAATACTGGGGAGTGAACCCAGGGGCATTCTACCTCCAAGATACAGCCTTGGCCCTATTTTATTTTTTATTTTGAAACGAAGTCTCGCTAAGTGACTGTGCACTAGCCTCTAACTTGTGATCCTCCTGTCTCACCCTCCCAAGTACTGGCATCACAAGTGCCATTCAGCCTGCTTCTGCTTCCTCTTAAGTGCATTATGACACAATTCCCTGCATTTCTCTGACTGTTTCCATCTATCATTGTTTGCTTCTCTCTGTACATTCTGATGTGGTGCTCAGATTCTTTATAGATGTGCTCATTAACCACAAAAAGTCACCAACACATATTTCCAGCTTAAACTTCTCTCCTGAGCCACAAATATATATTTCTAGCATACTTCCTGGATTTTTCGAGTACACATCCAAATCTAAGCTCCCTCCTGTATCCTTTCCATCTTATATTATTTGATTCTACTTAAATTTATTCACAATATAAACATTGTCATCTCCATTTTTCCCATCCTTTCTGATAGTGTCATTCAGTTATCAAGATTTGTTAATTCTACTTTCTCTAAATGTATGTAACTTGTTTACTGTTTTTTTTTCTTTTAAATGTTCTATAGCATTGTCTAGTTAAGTACTTCACAATCTCTCAGCTTTTCACCTCTCACATAGGACTATGTTTTTGTTTTTTCTAATCCAATGTTTGATTAATCGTTTTCTTATCATGGAATGACCTTCCCCCATTGTCAGTGCTTGTAAAATAGCTTACTTGTCAGATCCCACTCATATTTTACCTCTTCATAAAGTTTTACTAAATGCTTGTAGGCAGGAAAAAAATTCCGCCTCATCCATGTCTCTGAAATATTCTTTCTATCCCCTGTTCCTGAAAACACATCACATTTTACTGTACACGTGTGTGGTAGCAGTGGGTGGAGTCAGATGTAGTCAGATTCAAATTACATTCTGAGGGTAGAACCAATATAAAGTGAAGCAAGGAATCAAAGATCACTCCAAGAATTTTTTCTGTACTGAGTTTTGAACCCAGGGCATTCTACCTTTGAGCTGCATTTCCCCCCACCCCTCCCTTTTTTTAATTTTGAAACAGGGTCTCACTAAATTGCAGAGGATTTCATTGACTTCTTTAGGCTGACCTCAAACCTGTAATCCTCCTGGGTCAGCTTCCCAAGTGCTGGGATTATAGATGTGTCTCACTATGCCTGGCTATTCTCTAAGGATCTTGACTTGAGCAACTATAAAAATAGAATTGTCTTCAACTGAGAAAGGAAAAGCTGTGGGCAGAACAAGTTTGGAGGGTAAAATTAGTGGTTCAGTTTTGAACTTGTAACCATGAGGTATCTATTAGACAACCAAATGAAGCAGTTGAGAGGATTATTGAATATACTAGTCTGGAAATCAGGAAAGAAATCTGAGATATACTTAGACACACATATATGCACATATGTTTATGTGTATACACATACATACATAAAATCCATAGCCATGAAATTAAGTGACCTAACTAGAACATGAGTGTTTCTCAGGACAAGTCCCCAGGACTCTTCTGCATGAAGACATCTGTGGAAAGAGTAAGAACTATAACGGGAAATGGAGAAGAAATGACCAGTGATGCTGGATGAAAACCAAGAGGATGGTGTGTTGGATGCCAAGTGATTTAAGTTCATTGAGGAAGAGCAAGTTTCCCCATGCGGTGAGGCAGAGAGGTGACATATGATGAGAACTAACAATGAGCATGGGACTGACTGACACAGGGCTCACAGGGCTCATGGGCAGAATGGTATAGAAGTGAGAATTAGAACAAAGAGAATCTTCTACTCCACTAATATAAGGATGGTGGGAAGAAAAACTGTCCAACAGTTGAAAGGTCTGGAACAGAAGGAGTATCCTTACTATATAATCAGATTTTTATTACAGCCAGAAAATGAAACATTCAGAGAGGGGATTCTGATGATGATGAATGGTGAATTTCAGAAGACATAGAGGAAGAGTTTCAAAAGTTAAGGTGGGCATGGCAGAGAGATTTGACGGTCTAGTCTGAACCTACTACCAGGGTTCAGAGTGTCCACAATGGGTGTCCCCAGGAATCTGGCTTCTTGTGGTAACATAATAAAGGGTAAAGGGATAATGAGATTGGTCCTGCTGGAATCCACACAGATGGGTGTGAGGGTGTGATTTTTGGGTCAGAACCACTATACCAATGGAGCAGTATAGGGTGTGACTTTTGGAGATAGAGTGGTTGGATTTTAGGTCCCCTCTTAGACCCACTGATGGACGATCAAGATAACATTTAGTGCCTTCTTAAGATGTGATCTCAATCTTATACAGACTTCCTCTTGACCTCTGAAAAAGGGGACAGAAAGCTTAGAGGAAGCATGAGCTCGGATCCAGTCATTTAGTTAAGGAATGGTACATACTTCAAATGTAGAGGCCCAACTCAACCACTTTTATTAGATTGGTAAGTCTTGAAGAATTACCAACTCTGAGTATCACTCTGTGTGTCCCCCTGAAAACTACCGGTTTACAGCTGTCGAGCTGTAGAAGAACTCGGGGCACTTGATAGAATACACAGTGGCCAACTCTTCTGGGTTCAACCAAATGCAGCCTACTGATTGGATGGTATATCAGCTCACATCCTTCTGTGTGCACAGGCCCTGAGATGTCTCTTTGGACAGGACTAATGTTTAGGAAAGAAGTGGCCTGGCAAATTACACAAGGGTAGAATAACGATGCTGATGCTGAGTACTAAAGAGAAAGAGGGCTATAAATAAACTGAAAGGATCGTGTATCCTGTGTGAAACCACAGTGCCTGTCAAAAACTGCAAAATACTACTACCACCCGAGAGGAACAGAGCATGGGCCTGGGTGGCACCACTGCAGAAATATTCATGGGAGCTGGGTGTGGTGGTGCACACTTGTAATCCTAGTACTTGAGAGTCTGAGACAGGAGGATCACAGGTGTGAGACCAGCCTTAGCAACTTAGTGAGACTCTCAGAAACCTGTTTCAAGCTGGGCGTGGTGGCGCACGCTTGTAATCCCAGTACTTTGGGAGGCGGAGACCAGAGGATCCGGGTTTGCGGCCAGCCTCAGCTCTCTCTCTCTCTCTCTCCCTGTCTCTCTCTCTCTCTCTCTCTCTCTTTCTCTCTCTCTCTCTCTCCTTAGTGAGGCCCTCCGCAACTTCGTGAGACCCAGTTTCAAAATAAAGTATAAAAAATAGGGCTGGGGGCGTAGCACGGAGGTAGAACGCCCCTGCGTTCAATCCCCGGTACCGCAAAAAAAAAGAAACTTGTTTCAAAACAATAAAAATTAAAAAGGGCTGGGGGTGTAGCTCAGAGGTAGAATGACTCGGGGTTCAATCTTCTGTACAACAAAAAAGGAAGGGAGGGAGGGAGGGAGGGGG
>PVJS01003343.1:0-53034 GCA_004027185.1 Glis glis
CCCCAGTACTGCAAAAAAAAAAAAAAAAATAGAACTGGGGGTATAACTCGGAGGTAGAATGCCCTGGGTTCAATCCCTAGTACCACAAAAATAAATGATTAGACAGATAGATGATAGATAGATAGATAACAGATAGATATAGGTAGATAAAAAAATAGAGCTGACGGAATGGCTTAGAGGTAGAATGCCCCTGACTTCAATTCCCCGTACAACAGCAACAAAAATGTTCTCTGCATTTTAGTATTGTGGGATGAATTGGGCCCACCTGGGTAACCTAGTATAATCCTCTCATCTCAAGGTCCTTAATCTTAATCATATCTGCACAGGCCATATTTGCAGGTTAGAGTGATTGAAACGTGTGCACCTTTGGAGGTCACTGTGTCTAGTACTTCACTGTTACCAGTGGGCAGGGCACAAAGGGCCTGTGGTCACATTGAGGCCACTCTCTGAGGACAGATACCCTGACAAGTTTGAATCAGGCCGCGTCCTGCTCAGATGTAGTTTCCAGAAGGATGGCCCTGAAGGCAAAGAGGGTGACTTGATGGCACACAGGAGGAATGAGGGCTCAGGTGGGCAGGGACACTGGCCCGACCCGACCTCTGAAGGGCAGAGGGTGAGTGGAGTGACCTTGTCCACTTTCCCTCCCTTCAGGAAGTTGTGAGCAAAGGATGAGGATGAAAAGACACCCCGAGAACATTCTCTGCAGCGAATCCCTCTGCAACGAGTCCCCTGGCAGCACGAAGTCAAAGCCAGAGGCAGTCTCAGTCTCGGCACTGGATTCTACTGATGAAAGCCCTGAGCCAATCCTGGCCTGGCCCCACCCACCGGCTCCTGCAGCCCTGCGCCCACCCACCAGGTGAGTCACCTTCCTGTTATCCAAGGCGGCCAGAGGGTGACCTCCTCACAATCCCACTCTGCCCCAGGCCCGTTCATTCCATGACTTGCTAACTTTGTAACATGTATTTAAGAAAGGGATGCCTTTAAAAAATATTTCCCGAATGCCTGATGCTGAGCGCCTGTGGGTGGACGCTGGCGTCTGTGTGTCTGCGCCGCCTCTCAAGTCTGGTGAGGAGGCTCCAACAATGATGAGCACCTGTGTGGGCGCGCACACTGCAGGACTGTTCCCCTGTGACCCCACCGTGACCCTAGCGTGGATCCTCTGACCCTGTTCCACAGGACCAACCCAGGGAGGGAGTCATCCAGCAGGTGGGCTGCAGTGAGGCCCCAGGTAGTGACCGCTGAGACATTGAGGGGCTGCCCACCACCCCGGCCCAGGGACAATTCCGACGTTGATCACAGTGAATCGCCCTTCACCTCCAGTTATCTTGGAGCATCACCATGGGGGGCTCCTGGTTACCCAGACCCTCCCCCAATACCAAACAATCCTTCATCCCCTGGAATGGTCCCGAACTGCTTACCTGCACTTTGCAGGCGATAAGGCCAGCCACATGGAACCAGAGACCTGCTAGAGTGTCCCCTGTGTCCAAATGCCCCTGCACAGGAAGCTCCTCTGTCTAGACTGGATCAGTATTTCCTCTTTCTTCTTTTTTTTATGCCTTTATTGGTGCATTGAAATTATACATCATAGCCGGGCGTGGTGGCACACACTTGTAATCCCAGTACTTTGGGAGGCAGAGACCGGAGGATCAGGGTTCGCGGCCAGCCTCAGCTCTCTCGCTCTCTCTCTCCCTGTCTCTCTCTCTTTCTCTCTCTCTCTCTCTCCTTAGTGAGGCCCTCCGCAACTTCGTGAGACCCGGTTTCAAAATAAAGCATAAAAAAAAAATAGGGCCGGAGGCGTAGTGCGGAGGTAGAATGCCCCTGCGTTCAATCCCCGGTACCGCAAAAAAATATATATATATATATGAAATTATACATCATCGGGAGGTTCAAAGTGATACAAACACACGTGCACACCTCACTTGGTGTATTTTCCTCCACATCCCACGCTTCCTCCCCATACATGTTAGTGAGATTGGTACTGATACCTTCATGTATGGACGTAGCCTTATTTGACCTGTTTCCTTTCTTGAGCCTCCTTTTTCCCCCCTCCACTTTCTTTCCCAATCATCTTCCGCTCTTCCGGTGTTTCTCCTCATTTATCTGGAATCCCTTTTGTTTCCTGTTTTCTCCCTAGCTTCCACATGTGAGAGAAAACAAAGGACCCTTTACTTATTGGACTCTCTTCTCTGACCCCTCTGAGCCTCTGCTGAGGTGAAGGTGACAGCAATTCAGGAGTAAACAGCCTTTGTTGACTTTGGTAGTTAGTATTATCTTTGGAAGGAGGGGCTATATAATGGAAGATTTTGGATAACTATAGCCATGCAAATAATTAATGCTTACCAAAGATTTACAATGTGCACTTACATAATCTGCAAAAAATGCCCTGTTTTGATGGTGCTATTCTTCTCCTCCTCCTCCCCTCCTCCTCCCCTTCTCCTCCTTCTCCTCTTCCTCCTCGTTTTCCTCCTCCTCTTCTACTTCATATTATACATAAAGAAACTAAGGCACAGAGAGGGTAATGACCTTGCTCAAAGTTACACAGCTGGTCGGTGCGGGAGCTGGAATTTACACCCAGGCAGGCTGGCTTCAGATTCCGCCTGTCCCCAATATGATTGGTGGTTCTAATACCAAGGAGAGGTCTTTATTCACATGTTTGAGGCTAAGGGATCCCGTGGTATTTTTTGAGTAGGGAAATGACGTGCCAGAATTTCACCCTTTGCATTGGGGTAGGGAAAGCAGAGGGTGGTCTGGGCCCAGAACCCGGGCTGTGGAGGAGAGTGTCAGCCAGGAGAGACCGAGTTCGACACACTGCTGCGGAGGAGCCCTCCGCCCCAGTCTTGGGGACAGGTGGGTGGAAAACAGTGTCTTCAGAGGATGAGGAAACCAACGCCAGGGACTGCACATCTGAGTCAGAGCCAGATTCCAAGAAGTGTGGCACAGGGGGAGGAATGGTCCCTCCTGGCTCTCAGGCGTTGGAGCAGCTCATGCTCTGTCCCCGGGGTGACTCATAAAAGCAGCCCTGGGAAGAGCAGCCTAGTTAGATCCTAGAAACACCTTTATACACAGTGTCCCTTGGTCCTCAGACCAATCCCTGAGCCAGCCATTGTCATCTCCATCTGACGGAGGTGATCTGAGAGATCGAGAGACTCACCCAAGGACACACAGCTGTGTGCATGCGTGTGTGTGTGTGGGGGGGGTGTCAGGTCAATTCTTGGCTTCTACATTGATAGTGTATTGACTGCAAAGCTACCCTATCCTCAGCTCCCCTCAATAAGAATCCTGGCAAGACAGAGGAATCCACCCTAAGTATGTGTGTTTTTTTTAAGAAAAAATCAGGAATACCCAGCATGTGCTGGGAAGTGGGCTGAGCTCAACAGTGGCCTTTCTGATACTCTGAGAGGTCATCTGAACCTTGTGTTCTGTTCCCAGACCCTGCACACTTCTGGGCTTGCTTTGCACAGCTTTCTTGGGAGTTATAAAGATGAGAGGGTATTAGGATCTGAAGTCGGCTGTTGGCCAGGGCTGGGTAAACTGAAATCTAAAATGTGTGGCACATGTTTTTGCTCTTTGGAGAAGGTGACAGCTCATCCGAGTGCTTTAGGCCCCCAGAGAATACTATCTAAGAAGAGAAGAAGTCACAGGTGCCGGTTATCAGTCTTTGGGTGATTACTGCAGGTTGGGCCCAACTCCTTGGAGGGCTGCCTGGGAGAGTAACAAACATCTCAGAGGAGAAGGCTGGTGACTCATTCTGCAGAGTGGTAGAAGTGCAGGGGCATAGCTTGCATTGAGGTGCAAGCCTGTGTAGGCACGAGCACCTGTGTGCAGGGGTACATTTGTGTGCATACACATACTGATGCACACACAGGCATCTCAGCACTCCTGGAGTCCAAAAGAGGAGAGCAAGACAGTTCCTTAGAAACCGTGACTAAAGGCCTTTCTGGAAGTAACCTGCTCTAAGTTCCTCTGCGCGTCAGACTGTGAAGCAAAATTTTGCATCATGGCTCCAAGAAGGGATATGGAATAGTGGGCGGGGGCATGGATTTCAGAAGCAAGGCCCTTAAACCTGGCTCTGCTCCAACCTGCTGGGTGACAATGGGAAATTTGCTGGCCTCTCTGAGTCTCATTTTTTATATACATGACACTGTGTAACACAAACCCCTTGCCATGGTCTTCCAGGCCTGTCATGGTGCTGTGGTGCTGGATCCCCTTCATGGCTGAGCCCCTTGCCACCATCCTGCTGGGAATATGGGGGGCTGTGGCTCTCCATAAATGAAGAGGGCCACCTGCCCCAAGGTCGTGCTCCCCTCCCCAGGAGCAGCCTGGTGTGGCTGGTCAATGAGGCACAGCTCCATGGTCTGAGTAGAATTCCATTTATGTATAGACCACATTTTCTTTACCGATTCATCTGTTGATGGACATCGAGGCTGGTTCCATAATTTGGCTATTGTGAATTGTGCTGCTACAAACATGGATATGCATGCATTACTACAATACTCTGATTTCAATTCTTTTGGAGAGATAACGAGGAGTGGTATGGCTGGATCATATGGTGGTTCCATCCCCAATCTTCTAAGGAACCTCCACACTGATCTCCATAGTAGTTGCACTAATTTGCAATTCCACCTACAGTGTATAAGGGTTCCTATTTCCCCACATCCTCACCAACCTTAATTATTGTTTGTCTTGATGATTGTCATTCTAACTGGGCTTACATGGAATCTCTGTGTGGTTTCGATTTGCATTTCTCTGATGACTAATGATATCAAACATCTTTTCTTATACTTATTGGTCATTTTTATTTCTTCTTTTGAGAAGTGTCTGTTCAGCTCAGTTACCCATTTTTTGGTTGTGTTACTTGTTCTTTTAGTGTTAAACTTTTTCAATTCTTCATGCATTCTAGACATTAAGGAACTAACATCTAGAATACTCTTTGCCAGGAGTAACTGACAAAGATTTTCTCCCATTCTGAAGACCCTCTCTTCAGACTCTTGATTGTTTCCTTTGCTGCACAGAAGCTTTTTAATTTAATGCCATCCCCTTTATTGATTCTCATTTTTATTTCCTGAGCTTTAGGGGTCTTATTGAGGAAGTCTCCATCTGTGCCTATATGTTGGAGAGTTGGTCCTATGCCCTCTTCTAGTAATTACAAAGTCTCTGATCAAATTTCCAGGTCTTTGATTCCTCTTGAGTTGACTCTTGTGCCAGGTGAGAGATTGGGGTCCAATTCCATTCTTGTACATATGGATAGCCAGTTTTCCCAGCACCATTTGTTGAAAGCTATCTTTTCTCGCTAAGTTGCTGTGGGTTTTGCTAATTTGCTAAGGCTGGCCTCAAATCTGTGATCCTTCTATCTCACCAACCAAGTACTAGGATTACAGGCATGGACTACCACACCTGGCCTGTTTTGTTTTGCTTTCAGTCTTTAAGAGGGGAAATAGCGTTTAACCTCCAGGCAATTAATTATCAAAAGGAATAGATGTGAAATTATCCAGGAGTAACAAATGCCAGAGTCTGGTTTTAACTCATTCATTCATTCATTCATTCACTCTCCACTCTTCCCTTATGCCAGCCTCTGGGTCTCAAAGAGGCAGCAGGTAACAGATTTGGGCAGGAATACGGCTCCACCTCTCGCTGGCTGGGAAACAGTGGGCGGCACAATTAACCTTCGTCTGTCTCACTTCCTCATTTGGAACAAAGTTCTTCCTTAGTGCCAGCCACGTTTTAATTGCTTTACACGTATTAACTTATTAAATCTTTCCAATAGTCTTCAAGGTTGGCATATGTTGTTATCCTTTGATTACAAATGAGGAACGAGGCACAGGGAGGTTAAACGTTGGCCATATCTCATGGCTAGTAAATATTGGAGTTGGACCTTGATTCCCTGAAATTGAACTGCAGGTTCACAGTATCGTACCACCATTTCTTCTATAGGTATCATGAAGATTCAAGAGGTATAAAGCATATGCAAATGTGCAGCGTGTGAATGGCTGGCATTCTGTGCTACGTGGTGGTGGCTACATGAACAGGTTCTGGGGTTGGGTTACCTGGCTTCTACTCCAGTGCCATTGCTAAGATGTACATGATCACTGGTCATGGTGGCACATGCCTTTAATCCCAGTACTTGGGAGGCTGAGACAGGAGGATCACAGGTTCCAGGCCGGCCTCAGTGAGACTCTGAGCAATGTAGCAAGACCTGGTTTCAAAACAAAACAAAACAAAACCTGAGTGTGTAGCTCAAAGGTAGAATACACCTGGGTTCAATCCTCAGTACCACAAAAGAAGAAGAAGAAAAAAAGATGTACAAGTTCTCAGGCAAAACTTATATTTTCCTTATTGGCAAAAGAAGAACAATAAGAAAATCCATAATCTGAGAAGACTAATGAAACTAATATAGGGAAAGCTTTGCAACAGGACCTGCAACATTTTAAACTCATTTCCCACATTGGCTTGTGATAGAAAACCTCTTGCCACTTTCTACCTGTGTCATGGTGACAGGTACACACATTACAGATCTTTGACAGAGTGTGATTCTGCTTTAGTCCCCATGGTCTTCCATCAGCCCACGACATCTTGCTCAGCATAGAGCCAGCATTGAAGTGCTCACTCTAAGTAGGTTGATAGGAATATTGGGACATTCACAATGCACCCCTGGGACGCTTTTGACCTGGCTACGTCTTTGTGGCACAAGAATTTCATGAGGCCTGTGACTGACCAGGTCCTTCCTGAGAAATGCACTCACTTCGTGGGCTCTGGTGGAACAGATAAGTGCCGAGCAGGTCGTTGTGAGAAGGCAGGGGCCGGCCGGAGAAGCCTGGAATTGAACACCCATTAATAACTCTTTCAGCTCTGACAGTGACGGCATTTGTAATTCATATCTGCATCCACTCAATCATCCACGGTTGGGAGCGTCCATTTCTGTTTATTTCCTTGAGCGAGGCAAAGCTGCACATTTAATTACTCCTTTCTTTCTTCATTTCTCTGAAAGCAGAGAACCTTTAGTCATGTGGGCATGGAGCACACTCCATCCTTTGCCTTGGGGAGAAGCTGGGCTGCGCATCCTAAAACTCTCCCTCCCTTGCCTTTCATTCGCATTTTCCATATTTTCTTTTAACAATACCTCCTGATGTCTCTCTAGTGCCCCCTCCCCTCATGCATGCCCACCGTGCCACCTGACCCTGTCTCCCACAGCAGCCTCTTTCCCTGGCTGACCTCCTTGCCCTTGACATGGACTCTCGTAATCCATCTTTCATCCTGTAGCCAGAGCAATCTTTCTAAATATGATAATCTCAGCCAGGCATGGTGGTGCACGTCTGTAATCCCAGTACTTGGGAGGTTGGGTCAGGAAGGTCACAGGTGCAAGGCCAGCCCCAACAACTTAGTGAGACCCTGTTTCAAAATAAAAAGTAAAAAGGACTAGGGGTGCAGCTCAGAGATAGAATGCCCCTGGGCTCAATCCCCAGTACCTAAATAAATAAATAAAAATAAATTAATATGGCCATCTCACTTTCCTGCTTCTCCCTAGTATGAGCCAGTCCTTGGAAAGAAACCGCTAAGCAGAGGGACTGAGCCTGTGACCTCACATGCTAGCCGTCCAGTCTGTGTTTGTTGCATGCAGTTGTGATCATTTCCACTATTGGGACCTTGGGGACCTTTGAGTGTGGACCCAGGGCAAGCTTACCTTGTGATGTGAGATGCATAGCAGGCTGCCTGGGGAGTTGCCCTGTGAGCTGAGCTGACAATGAGGGAGGAGATTGCACAATCTGTGCAGGGTGCGCCAGGCACGGGACACATGCCTCTGTCCACAGCACTTGTACAGGTCATCACCCGAGAGATGATCACTTGTTTGTTTGTGAGTATCTGTGCCCTGCACTGTCCCCACAGCTCCCTGAGGCCAGAGACCCTGCTGTCTTATTCTGTATCCCCCCCAAACTTAGTGGAAGCACCGTTGCAAGTGAAGGATTAAATACATAAATGGACAGTCTCTCCTTCATCTAGTCATCATTTATGTGGGGACTCTTCCACCTCCTCCTCCCCACAGCCCAAGTCTGCCTTCCCTGCCCAGAGATGCACGAAGGACCTCCTTCCTTCAGTCCTGGCCCCAGGTCCAGCCCCTTTCAGTGGGATGCGGATTATTCAGTGGGCGTATCTGCAGGTAGACACAAAAGTCTGCAAATGCCATTATTTGGGGAAAAAATGTCAGAAATCCCTGTCTATCTATCTTGCAAGGGATTGTGTAGAATGATCCTAGAAGTACCGTGTGTGTGTGATTTAACATAGTTTAATGGAGATTATATTGCAATTTTTAGATAAGACTGTCAATTCTTTTTTTTTTTGTGGTACTGGGGATTGAACCCAGGGGCATTCTACCTCCGAGCTACACCCCCAGCCCTAGTTTTTATTCTTTATTTTGAAACTGGGTGACACTAAGTTGCAGAGGGCCTAAGTAGTTGAGGCTGGCTGCCAACCCGGATCCTCCCGTCTCAGCCTTCCAAGTACTGGGATTACAAGCGTGAACCACCACGCTCGGCTTAAAACTGTCAATTCTAACCACCTACATGGTCATCTATTGTTATGTAGTCACCTGACCTCTTAGATCCTCAATTTCCGCATTAGTAAAGTGGGCATGGATTTCCCCTTGCAGAGGTGGTTGCGAGGGTTGAGATCCGGCATGTGAAGAACCTGGCATCCAAGGTTTTCATGAATTCTGCTTCTGAGCTCACTAGCTGCAGTGCTAAGGAGTCCGTTCCATGCTAGAGAGGCACTGGTGGATTCAGGTTTTCATCCATTCGCTGGACTCAGGGGCTGTTTGAACCAAGACAAGGACAGACTAGATCTAAGGACTGTTGAGCTGGCAGTGTCCAGTGAAGCTGCCGTGTCCACCCTGACTTCTGAGCAGGCCTGGGGAGGGCTGGCAGAGTCAGCCTCGTGCAAAGCCACCCTGGGCGGCAGAGTCCACTTGACTTCTGGGCCCTGTGTCTAGAACCGTCTGGTCCAGGACTGATGCTTCTGAATCTGAGGTCCTGGAGAAGACCTTCAAGGAGCGTGGGCAGCTCCACTCTGTCTCCCATACTCACACCTCTCATCAGGCCCTGACCAGGTCCTGGGGGAGGATAAAAATCAAAGCACACACTGTTTATTGTATGTTAAGTCCCAACATGGGAGCACACACCCTATGCATGCTGTAACAATGAATTATCACAATGTTCCTCTAAGGCACTGGCTCTCAACTGGGGATGATTTTTGTCCCCTAGAGGATACTTTTTAATATCCAGAAATATTTTGATTGACAAAAGCTACACAAAAACCTAGATAGATACAGGAAAAGCATTTGGAAAAAATGCTCAACTCTTTTTTCTTTAATTATTTTCAATATACTTTTATTGGTGTATTGGAGTCCTTTTGTTTATCTTAAAAAAATAAAATAAAAAGCTCAGCTGGGTGGGGTGGTACATATGCCTATAATCCCAGTACTCAGGAGGCTGATACAGGAGGATCACAGATTCGAGGTCAACCTCAGCAATTTAGCAAGACCCTGTTTCAAATTAAAAAGCAATAAATAAATAAATAAATAAATGGGCTTGGGATGTAGCTCAGAGGTAGAATGCCCCTGGGTTGAATCCCTAGTTCCAAAACAAAACAAAAACAAACAACAAAAAAAAACCCCAAAGACCAAAAAACCTAAAAACCTAGAAATAGTAAATTTTCAACCTGATTAAGGCCTCTATGAAACCCATAGCTAACACTCCAGCTATAAAAATGGGTGGAAAACTGGAAACTTCTTAAAATCAAGAACAAGATAAGGAAGTTTGCTCTCACTACTTCTATTCAACATTGAGTGGAGGTTCCAGCAAGGAAAATTATGAGTACAAGAAGAAAGGAAGTAAAAGGAAAGAAGGAAGGGAGAAAGAAAAAAGAAAGGATATCTAGATTAAAAGAAAGATATAAAGCCATCTCTAGTCACAGATTAGATGATCGCATATATAAAATCCTAAGGCTTCTAGGATGTCATTAAGAAAGATTAAAGATGAACCTCACCATTATATATAATTATAATGCCCCAATTAAAAAATTTAAAAAGAAAGATTAAAGATGACTTGAGAGTGGGAGTATATATTCGCACATCACATACCTTATAAGGAATTTATATGTAGACTATAGAAAGAGCTCTCACAAGGCAATACAGATGACTAAGACACACGTAAAAAGATGTGCAACATTATTCATCATTAGGGAAATGTAAAAAAGCCACAATGAGATACTGCTTCACATCCACTAAGATTATAATAAGAAATAGATATAATAACAGAAGCTGGTGAGCATGGGGAGATATCGGAACCCTCATACCCTTCTTGTGGATATAGCCACTGTGCAAATCAGTCGGGAAGACCTCAAAAGGTTAAATGTAGAGCTACCATATGACTCAGCAACTCTACTTCTAGGTACAGAGCCAAGAGAAATGAAACCAACGTCCACACAAAAATTTGCTTATAAATTATTTTAGTAGCATTATTCCTAATAGTCAAAAAGTACAAAAAGAGTATGTTAACTGATGTATGGATAGATAAAAGGTGATATTTCTCTATGGTGGAACATTATTTGTCCACTTAAAAAAATGGAATATTGATACATAGGGCAACATAGAGGATCCCTGAAAACATCATGCTAAATGAAGGAAGCCAGTTACAATTATTATTATTCAATTTTAACAATTAATTGAAAGAAATGAGTTGAACAGAAAGTCAGTTAGTGGTAACCTAGGGCTGGGCCAGAGTGACGAGGATGGGTTGAGGTTAGAGGGATGGCAGTTAAAGAATGTTGGGTTTCTTTTAGGGGTAATGAAAATGCTCTAACATTGATCAAGATGATGGTTGCACAACTCTCAAAATATTAAAAACCACTGAATCGCATGCTTTAAATGGATGAAATGTGTGGTATGAGAAGTACATCTCAATAGGGCTGTTCAGAGCAACAATCCAGGATCCTCCGGCCTATGGTCTGTCCTGGAGGTGGCTGTTCCCTGGAAGCTGGATTCCCCTGAGACCAGCGCTGAGGTCTGGGGACAGCAGCATCTTCTGCTGTGGGTTGTGCAGAAAAAGGTTGTGGGTTGAAACACCTTGCAGCAGTGATACCTCTGGGAACCCATCCTCGGGCATCTTGTCTCACTGTACACCTGCCTGATGTCTTACTGCCAATGTGTCCTGAGGGACTGACTGGGGCTTCAGTACTGACCCCCGAGTGTGCAGCCTGGCATCTTGAAGATAGCACAGGAGCTAAATAAATGAGCTTTGAGTTCTGGCTCAGCTATGGAGATGCTGTGAGTCACTGGGAAACCACCGACCTCTGTGGGATTCCATCTCTTTGTCCATGAATTCAGCAGAAAACAGATGTGAAATATCAGGTTCAGAGTCTGGTCTGTAGTGAGTGTTCCACAGCTGTCTGTTGCTTCCCTCTCCCGAGTGCTGGAGATCCTGCTTTGTGCACCTGGAGATCATTTTGGACAGCGAGGCTGGCTCAGTGATTCTCTTATGACGATAGTAATGATGCAGAAGCAACAGTCTCTCATAGAGGAGCGCCCTGTTTTCAAGAAGGTTTGCATGTCTCCCTCATTCAGTAACGCTTCTTCCCCTTGCAAGGAGCTTGGGAAGAGGAGACAAGAGGCAAGCAGGGCACGGGCCTTCGTAGGGCTTTCTGGATAGCTGGGCTGGACTTGAGATGCCCAAGGCCACCATGCAGGCTGGACTCCACCCAGGCCCGGCTCCTCGTCCTGTCCTCACTTAAATTTCTTGGCCACCTGCTGGGTCCAGGCTGTCTCCTCACTTGTATTGGCACATTTTTCCTGGCTTGGAACACATGGTTCTGATAAGTCCAATTAATGCTCAGAGTCCTTGGGAGGTCAAGGAACCTGGGGACCAACTGTCATCTGTGAAGTGACTGTAGCCAGCTGCTGCAGGGGCTGGAGCCAAAGAGAACATAGCAAGTTAGACAGAAGGTCCAGGAGCCCAGATTCCTCCCCTGCTGCTGGGCCGAAGAGGCAGAGGAGATGCCAGAAACCCTCCTGGGACCCGCTGCATCCTCTTCACTCCTCAGGTCCTCATTGGAAGGACACCCTCCGCCAGCACTGAGCACCTACTGCCTGCCCCCCCAGCTCTGCCCCGGGAGGATTCCAGGAGGGGCAGGCAGAGGCCCGACTGGCAAGAAGAGGTGGGCTTTTCTTCACCTCTGCTGCCCCCAACAACAGCAATATAATATGACAAAAACTTACAGCATATCGTACATTAAGTTTCCATTATGTGCTAGATACTAAATAGATGTTTTGTATGCAAGATCTTAAATCAAGGTAATATTACTGTACTATTACTATATTACTATAATATATATATTATATATATCATATATATAATTATAATATTATATATATTTATAATTCTTTTGCTCTGAGCACTGAATGATTTGTTAACTAGTCACTAGTCACAACGGCCACTAGTGAAGCTGGAGTTTGAACCCACATTTCATTTGATTTCTTACTCTGCCCACTGACCATGGTGACAGGACCAGGTCATTGGTGAGGAGCAGGGCCACGGCGTCACTTAGTTTCTCAAGTCTGGGCAGGCTGGGGGGAGCCCAGGCAGGTTAGCCAGGGCAAGGTGGAGGGAGCGGGACAATGGTTGGAGTCAGCTGTGTTCACACTGTGTTCACACTCCGCATCAGAAGCCCACCCTGCCCTCTGGAATGTCTGGGGCCCGGCACAGCATGAGCGTTGGGCGCAGAGCTTTGGGACTGGCGTGCACACTCTGTCCCATGGGAGCAATTTGACCTTGACAAGTCCTTTGACCTCTTTGTGTTCCTTTGCTCATCTGTACACTGGAGAACCAAATCATGTCTCCTACCTCGGAGTTGGGGAAACGAATGCTGTTTCCACGGCCACCCATGGTGCTTACTTAGTGCCAGGACTGGTAGGCAATGAACGTTTCACCCAGTGGTGCATTTTTTTTAATCTGAGCTTAAAATAACTCCAAAATACTTCCTATTCAACAATCACTCCTGAAAGGTTCACCAGGAAGCAGTAGAGGGAAGTTGAAGTCTTTCCCTTTTCCCTGTCTTTCTTCCAAAGCCCATGCCAGTAGCAAGTGGCAGACCCCTCAGACCATGGTAGGGAGGGGACAAGGGGACAGGAAACAGACCCTAAAAATGATGCTGGAGAAGAGGGACATAGCCTTCAGCAAGGACTGGTGTTTGCATAACTGCAGGGCCTTTGTGTTTTTCTGGATGGATGGTGTCTGGGACTTCTGCAGCCTGGTGGCATTGACTCTAAGTTTGCTTTATGGGAAAGACTCCTAGACCACACTGCAGAGGTGGCTCGCCTAGGCAGTGGCATCCTGCCAGCTAGTCACCAGAACCAGGAACTGCTGCCGGCTGGGTTCTGCTCTGTGTCATCTTCAGCCCTGCCCTTTCTTCCCACTCACTCATTTCCAGTGTAAATCTTACTGGGTTCCTCTGTGTGCCAGATCTTAAATCACAGGGTTATACTGAGCAGCAAAGGAGGCTGGGAAATGTAGTTTTTTGTGTGTTTTAATCTCACCCAGAAGGCAGCATTTACTTAGAAGAGAATAATCGATATGTACAGAAGGTGTACAAAATGTGGACAGCCACAAAAAAGAGACTGATAACTGGGAGAACTAAATAGAGTCTTGACACCCTGGCCTTCCCACCAGGGAGCAGGAGGCTCCATGGATTCTGGGGGCTGGTGAGGAGGGGAAATGGCTGGCTCTCTCATGTCTGCAGTGACAACTCTGAGTTGTCTGTGGAGTTGGCAGACATCTGAGGGGCAGATCTGCTGACCCCAGAACTCTCAGAAGCTCTCGCATTCTCCTTCCATCCCTACTTCCACTCAGGAAACTTTGAGGTGCATGGGCCTGGCCAGTCAGCTGTGGAACCACACACCGAAACACTTATTCCTTTAACGTAGAGGTACTTGGTTCCTACCTCTCTCCGGACCCTGTGCTAGACCCAAGACATGCAAATATGAATAAGATGTGGTCCTCATTCACTCCCTGAAGGTGTGTTCTATGTAATAAAGTATGTTAATCAGCTTTGCACCACTGTAACAGAGAGCTCGAGGCAATTAGCTTATAAAGATAAAAAAGATTGTTTTGGTCACAGTTGGGGTGGTTCTAGTCCACAGGCTCATTGCTTCTGGTAAGAATGCTGAATGTCAATGAAGGGAAGCATGTGTCAAATGCTCATTTCATTTCCAGGAAGCAAAAGGGAAAGAGCAAGAGGCCAGGGTACCACAGGACCCTTTAAGGATGAGTCACTAGTGACATAAGGACCTCCCACTAGACCCCATCCCCTAAAGGTTCGACCACCTCCCAGTAGGATCATCCAGGGACCAAGCTTTAACACATGGGGCTTTGGGGGACACTTATCTTGTGAGGTAGCATCCCAATCAAGACAAATCAGACCACCAAAGGCATTAACTGAGTGCCTTTTTTGCTGATCGACCAGGACTACACATAGCATGAATGCCAGGTGTAGTGCTCAACTGCCTCAGAACCCTCCTTATATACAGGAGAGCCACAAGCCAGGGGGTATAGTTTGGTTTCCCATAGCAGGTTCCCATGGCAGGGGTCCCAACGGTTACTTCCCACAATAAAGCAAGCAAGCATAACAAACATACAGAAGCAAAAGTAAGAGGTTAGCACAGTAACAATAACACAATAAGTAGTTTCCATAGTTCCATGAGCAGTTACCTGCAAGTAGTTTTTACTTCCCTGTTCTCCTCTGCACAATCACATACAATTCATCGTCACCAACTAATCATCACAGACTACTGCATTCTGGTTTGATTCTGCCAAAAGCTTACTTCCCTGTTCCAAGGCTAGGCGGGGTCATCTCTAGTAACAGTATAGTAATAAAATGAGTTACTTTAGCTAGCAGACTTTTGATTGTACATCATCATGATCTAAACCACAGCACAGAGGAGTCAGAACCTGATCAAAGCAGCAGCAGGTGTAGTGCTGTCTTTGGTGAAAGAATGTACAAGGAAGGCTTCTTGAAGGAGGAACACTTGAGATGAGCCTAAAATTGTGAGCTTCTACCAAGCAGAAAGAGAGTTCGAAGATCACTGGAGCTGTTCTAAATATTGCTAGCTCTCTGCTCCCTGGACCAGTAAAGAATTACATTCCCATGTCCCTTGATTGGCTTTGGTTAATGAAATATGAGCTGAATTGCAAGTTTAAGATACAGTACTTTTTTTTCCCCCACATCCTCTTCCTTTTGCTGTGATGGTCAATGGAGCACACACTGAGTTGAATCCTTTACCCACTTAAATCATAAAGTGACTAAAATGGACAGACACTGTTCCCATCCCAGCTCCTCAGTGTCAACTTTGGTCATGTGGAATGAGACTAAAGGGACGTTTGTTTCGGCAGCATAACTCAGCTCACCCTGACTCATTCATAAAGGTATTATCAAGGGCAGAGGAAAGTACACGAAGATGCCGAGAGGAGAGAAATCGCCTCTTGCATCTGGGGAGCCCTTAAATTTTAGCATGGCTGTTAAAGAAATATGACACTGGAAAGCGGACAGCGGGGAAAGGTCAGCAGCTCATCCATGCTTCATAGAAGAGATGCATCTTTCACCTAGAGCGATGGGGAGCCATTAGAGTTGCATTTTAGCAAAATCACCCTAGTTACAATGTGGAGAACAAAACTGATGCAGGGAGATGCACAGGAGCATTTCAACAGTCCAGGTGGAAGGGGAAGGGAGTTTGACCCGTGGGTGGATGTGGAGGAGAAGGGGTGCACATACAAGGAGTTTAACAGGTAGACTCTGTGAGGCTTGGTGAGTGCCTATGTATGAGGATGAGGGAGAAGAGAGACAGCAGTTCCCCTCCAAAGCCTGCGTTCTTTCCTCTCACTTAGCTAGTTTTTCTTTGATAAATGCTTTTGCACTTACCATTACATTTGATCCTTAAAATCGCCCTTTGACTTACATGGGGCAAATATTATGTCTGCTTTACAAATGAAGAAACTGAGTCTCAGAAGAGGTGACAGAAAAAATCTTGCTTTAAAATCAAAGGAAGCTAGAGAGAAAATAGGAAACAAAAGGGACTTTAGATGATTGAGGAGAGTGTCCAGGGGATGGGGAGCGAAAAAGGAAGAACTGATGAAAGAAACAGTTGAAATTATGCTGTGTTTGTGTATGAAGGTATCACTACTAATATCACTATTTATGCACGGGAAGGGACGGGTAGCGGACCCAAAGGGAATCACAACAAGACCTGTGTGAATGTTTGTTTGTATGAGTTTGAACCTCACTGTGATATAAAACAACAATGCACCAATAAAAGTATACAAATATTTCTAAGTGCTGGAACTCAGGTCTCATATCTAACCCATGCTTCTTACTCTAAATTGCTCCAACCTCAGTGGTTTGGAAATTTCAGGGGTGGAAGTAGATTTTGGGGGTTGGTTGCAAGAAGGCCAGAGAGGATCATTGCTTTTCCACCATGGTTATTCAGCTCATTTATCTAAGCATGTTTAGGCATATGTTATGCACATAAAAAACAATATTCTCCAAGGAAGCCTCATATACCAGTGTCTAGACTTATAAGACTCAAACGAGGGATTTTTATTCCTTTGTTAAAGGATTTTTTTTCCTTCTTACTTTATCAAAGTATTCCTCATAGAGTTTCTTAAAAGAGCAATCTTGGTCTCCCATGCTGCTTTTAAAATAAAATTTATGGCACACATTTTATTAGCACTCCATGACTTCGTAATGCAGGCCATGTTCATGAAGGCATGCATCCCCTCCTAGGATCGTGTCAGCCTGAGACGTCATTGGCTCGACATTTCCAGGTGTCTTCCTGGTTGTTTTGAACAGAGACACAGTGAATAGAGTCAACGGTATGTTTTGCAGTAGCCCAATTTCCCCCAACCAAACATAGGTTAGAGTTCTGTGTGGAACATCGTGGGAAGAGAGGACTTAAGGTGGCAGGGAGACCTGGTCTCTGGGGCTGTCCTTCACATCGAGCAACCTGAGACCTGGCCAACATCTCCCTCCTCTGAGATTCACTTTCCTCCTCTGTAAATGTGGAAAGATGGATGAGTCAGTGACTGACACTTCTGTGCAGGGGCTGCTCGACTAAGGATGGTCCCAACAAAGCCATCATAGGTGGAAAATGCACTGAATACACCTGACCTACCAAATATAGTTCAGCCCGGCCTGCATAGCACATGCTCAGAATACTTACAGCAGTAGACTACAATTGGGAAAAAGCATCTAACACAAAGCCTATTTTGTAATAATGTGTGGAACATCTCATGTAATATATATACCCTAATGAAAGTGAAGAACAGAATGAGTGTATGGGTATCCTTTCACACCATCAAGAAGTAAAAGAAATCATAACTGGAACCACCATAAGTTGGGGATACTCTGTATTTATCTCTCTAATTGTTTGCCTGTTTGTTTAAATTTGAATTTATTTTTTTCAACTGCTGAAGCCTCTTCCAAAGCATATTATGCAGAAATCAAAAACACAGAGAAAAGAAAGCAAGAAGGTCTGAGCCTGGGCTTCTCCCTCCTGGCCCTCTTGGAAGCCCTGCAGAAGTGAGGCTGCAGGGTAAACTCCTAGGTCACCCTGGAACCTTCTAGGTGGCTATACCTAGGAAGGGCTAAATCTCTGGCCTAGTAACTCTAAGAACTCAGGCAGGCCACATGGCTGCTTCACATGTCTGTTTTCTCATCATTTAAAGTGGAAACTTCCAGGCTTCACTTGATAATGGAAAAAAAACCAGCACATTTTTCAGAATACATGTGTGTATATTGTGTGTGTGTGTGTGTGTGTGTGTGTGTGTGTTGTGTGTGTTGTGTGTGTGTGTGTGTGTGTGTGTGTGTGTGTGTGTGTGAATGTAGACATTTTCTCAGCAATAAATATGTGCTGGTAGAAATTGAAACACTTTCCCAGTACCTCATTTAATTCTTACAACACAGTGAAGGAGGCACTTTAACCCCAACCCCACACACTCTGTACAGATGAAGAAACACAGTCTCAGAGAGATTGAGTAACTTGTTTAAAGTCAAAAGGCTAGTAAGTGATGGATAAGAACCAGGAAGTTTATTCATATCCATGACAGACCTGATCTGAAAATCAAATAGAACCTTTCAACAAGTTGGACACTCAATCCCACGCTCATTGTGTATCTAGTTGGGCATGGTGACCTGTTAATGTTAGTTTAATTAATGTTAATGTTAATTGTAACATGGCCTTTCCTAATACCTGCCTGCTGGTGTTCATTCCCTAGCATGGGCAGGACCTATTGCTTGCTTCTAATCAACAGAATATAGCATAGGACCCACATGGGAACTGGAGGCTGCAGCAGTGGCATGCTCTAGAAGATGATCTTCCATGGGTGAATCTACAGATGAGAACTCAGCCCTGACCCACATTTTGATTGCTGCTCTGCCTGGGCTCCTGACTCTTCAAAAATTTAGCTAATAAATATGTGGTTTCTTTTTCTTTTTAAGCCACTAAGTTTGGCGTAATATTGTGACATGGTAATAGATAACTAATACATGAAAAATTTTTGTTTATATGATATCAGCATAATGTAATTATTATTTAAATTATCCTTCTAAGTGCTCATATGGGAACCAATTACAGTTTCAAAACATTAAGCATGAACCAGAGACAACAGAACCCAGGATGATGGAAGGGCTATTCCTGGATAGCTTAAATCCAGGCCCAGCAACTCCAGTGCCTTAACTCTCCCTCACCAAGGGTTGGCTTCCAGCTCCTGCACAGATGCAGCCTGTTTATGGAACATCGCTCTGCCGCCATGTCCTACTGAAAATGCTATGGCCAGAGCAAAATGTGTGCTTGCAGACAGGGTACTTTCTTCTTAGTGCTGATTCTTCCCTCTTCTGGAAACTGCATCGCCGACTTTTTTGACATAGCATGCTTCATATGCTCAGTTGGTGTGGTTTTCTGGAGTCTAGCAAGAGTCACATGGGTCCTGGTCACAAGCATCCCCTATTTCTCCAGGCACACGGATGGATGGGTGTAGGATTGAGCATATGACTCAGACAGGCCAATGAGATTCATCTCCAGGACTTATGCTGGACCTGAGAAAGGGTTACTGCTCTCTCTGCAAAGAACTCTGGTTTCAATGAGGTCCCTGTCAGTGCAGGACTTGCCATGTGTCATAATGTACAGAGATGCAGCTGGGGGCGAGGAAGACAGAGAAAAGCAGAGTTGAGGGGACGAGAGGGATCAGATCCTGGTGACCAATCCACAGGGCCCAAAGGGAAACCTCATCCCAGAGATTTCTCCCTTTTTACCTTATAGTGTCCTCATAGCAACCCTAAAGGATAGATGTATTAGTCAGCTTTTGCTGCAATAACAGACAGTCCCCTAATGTCATTAATTTACAGCAGTGGGTCCCAAACCTGATCCTGCCTCAGGGTCACCTTAGGTAGGGCTTGTCAAAACACAGATGCTGGGCCCCACCACCCAGAGTCCTGATTCAGTTGTTTGAGACAGGGACTGACTTTGCCTTTCTAACAAATTTTCAAGTGATGTCACTGCTGCTGATTCATGGACTACACTGAAAATCACTACTTTACAACACTAGACATTTATTTCTCACTCACATCTCTAGGGGCGGGTGGTGGAGCACTGCTCTCAGCTGTGCATGGCATCCAGGTCAACTCCACCTGTTTCTCACACCAGAACCCAGGCTGAAGGAGCAGTGGCTACTCAGGCATGATCTTCTAGTCATGCAGGACAGGAGCACAAGAGGCCATACCAACCAGCCGTGCACTGTAGCACCTTTTTCTACTTGGTGTATGTCTCATTCCATCACCAACAGAAGTCATAAGTCTATGGTGGGCATCAATGGGATGGAGAGATATACTTTTTCTATAGAGGCAGTGGGAGGAAAGGATAAACATGCATTTATAAAGTAGATATTATTATTCCCATTAGCCAGATGAGAAAATGGATCTCAGAGTAGCTAGCTGACTTGCCCAGCATCACACAGATGGTAGAATTGAGCCTGTCTTGAACTGGCAAGGTGAGATCAAGGAGGGGAGATGGGGAGGACTGAGTGCTGATGCTGACAGCTCCCTCCCTCCAGGATTTTAGGTCATAGTGAGAAGGGAGCACACAAGCTCTGCCTGCAGACCCACCTGGAGTCAAGTCTTGACTCTGTCCTCCAGTGTGTGGTCTGGGGCAGGCCCTCACCTCTATGAGCGCTGGCTTCCCCTTTTGGATGAACAAGGGTGGTGATTGCTAGCTCACAGCATTGGAGTGGGAATTAGGTGAAGTGTGAATCAGAGGTGCCCTTGAGGGGAAAAACATTGGAAATTTTAAAAGAATAGAGCAGATGGTGATACCAATAACAGCAGATGGCTTTTGTTGAGGATACAGAAGTACTGCCCACTCCTCTCTGTCCCCACACACCTGAAGAACCCCCCTTGTTCAGAAGACCATCCCAGCTGATCTTTCATAGAAGGAACCTCACCCCCTTCTTCCCTTTCAGTTTGACTGGGTGGAAAAATTGTCCTTTCTGAGCTGGGCTCAGACAAACTCTGAAGAATCAGGAGCCCAGGATGCCTGGCTGCATTTTCTCAAGGAATGCCCTGTCTGTATTCCTGCTGGATCGAGTCGGGGGTCGGACACTTGTAGACAATCAGTAAACACTGTGACTTGTACTCGTACCCAGACTTACCGCCTCAGGTCCCTCCCTGGGAATAGAGACTTGGGTCTCTCCCAGCTGCATTCAATGAGACTACAGCAAATTTCATTTCTCCTTGGCACGCTTTGTACTAAAAGCTATTTTCTTTCCTGTCACCTGCTGTCAACAAAAGCGTGAGCCATTATGACTGTGGTCATGATGTCCCAGGGCCTGCGTAAGGATAAAAGCTTCTGTTCTCTGTGTCCTGCTCTTTCAATCAAGCCAAGCTCAGAGAAACTGCTGTAGCATGTTCATTCATTCATTCACTTGCCCATCCATTTATTCTCTGTCTCATCATGTTATATAAACACACTTCAGCTATTGGGATTATTGCCCATTTGGCATCTGTCTCCAGCCTGATTGTGGATGGACTTTCAATTAAAGAGATGGTTTGTAATTAGCTACATTGATTCAATCAATACCACTGAACTCCTGCCACGTGCCAGCCATGGGCACCCACTGTAGTGTTTGCCTTGCCAGTGTCCAATTTCTCCTTTCCTTGCAATAGTTCACTGGTTGTTCTCTCCTGGAACCTTCCTTCCTCCACTCTCTGAACATGTTTTGTGTTTAGAGCTTATCCCACCCTTGGCTTCAGAGGCTAAACATATGAGCCTGGCATCATAGCGGCATATCAACCTGGCTACAGCGATGCTTTGACTATGAGCACGTGAGCTGACTCAGGATGATCAGAGAAAATAGGACTCGCGTTGTTGGAACTGTTGGGAGTATTTTTTTTATTGGAATTACTGAGATAGTGGGTAAAGCCTTAGGGTTTTGAGCAGCCATCTTGCTACCAAGAAGTGAAAATGGAACAAATAGATGACAGAGCAATATGAAGAAAATGAGACTGAGTCCTGGGCTAAGCCATTCCTCTAGCCAGTGAGGCGGGCTTCCTTCCTTCCTTCCTTCCTTCCTTCCTTCCTTCCTTCCTTCTTTTCTTCCTTCCTCCTTTCCTAGTGACTAGTATGGATGCAGATGAGAAAATATGTAACACAAATACGTTCTCATTTGACAAACTTTCCATGTGCCTATGACTGTGTTGGACACTGGAGATGGGATGGTGGCTGAACAGGGATGATGCCCACCCTCTGGGAGCCTTGCTTTGGTAAGAAATAGAGATAACACCAGGACACACATACAATTACAGTTGTTGGGGGTGCTCGGGCTGCACATTGTGGGGGTTTGGCCCGGACAAGTGGTCTCTCTAAACAACAGCTCCCAAATGGGTGATTCTGCTTCCCTAGAGAAGTCAGGCAATGTCTGGAGATAGTTTTGGTTGTTGTCATTGGAGGGAGGGTGCTATGGTTTAGATATGGAATGCTCCCAGACAAGCTTGTATGTTGGAAATGCAACAATGTTCAGAGGTGAAATAATTGAATCATGAGGGCTCTGGCCTCATCTGTGAAAAAAAAATTGATGGATTAATAATTTGAATGGATTTACTGGGTGGTAACTGTAGGCAGGTAGGGTGTGGCTAGAGAAGGTATGTCACTGGGGGGAATAGCCTTTGACTGTATCTGTCCCTGGTCCCTTCCTCTTGGGTGATCTCTCTGCTTTCCCACTGCCATGAGCTGAGCAAGTGTCCTCCACCATACCCTACTGTAATGATATATCTTCCTTGGAGCCAGCCACCCATGGACTGAATTTCTGAAACCATGAGCCAAAATAAAACTTTCCTCTTCTAAGTTGTTCTTGTCATGCATTTTGGTCACAGTGACGTAAAGCTGAATAATAAAGAAGTTGCTGCTACTGGGATCTAGTTGAAACCAGGCCAGGAATGCTACTGATTATCCTACAGTGCACAAGATGGCATCCCATGAAAACAAATTATCTAGCCCCAAATGTCAGTAGTCCTAAGGTGGAGAGACTCGGTTTTAAGACCATAAAGACTGGGCTGAGAAATGAGGGATAATAGATAAGAGATAACTAGGTAAGGGGGCAAAGGGAGGCCTAGAGCATTTCAGAAGGAGGGAACCCAGTGGGCAGAGACTCAATCAAAGACCTTATGGAAGGCCAGGACATCAACATTGGCAAGGACAGTGCAGTCCTAGTGAAGTTGGAGAAGGTCAGGTAACATGCAGGATCAGTTAAATGCAGATAAGTGCTTTGATCATCATTCTAGAATCCTTTTGGAGTATACTGAGCAAGAGGTGGTAGCTGTGATGAGATATGATTTTCATTTACTGAAGACCATTCTGGCTGCATTATGAAGAGTCAGGTGGAGTCAAGACCATTCTGGCTGCATTATGAAGAGTCAGGTGGAGTCAAGAATGAGGGAAGTCCAGTGCAGGTCTATGCCGGGATTCTCAGTGAGAGATGCTGGTTGGTAGGATCATCATAGTTCTGCTAAAAATGGAGAGAGAGAAATGATAAAATTTGAGTCATATAAGAGGTAAAATGTGGGGCTTAGTACATGGACATAGGAAGTTGGTGTAAAACAGAGAAATCACACATGGTTCTGTGACTCCAGTGCAAAGCAGGTGGACAAAGATGTCATTAGGTGGACAGAAAAGATGAGGTGTGCACAGAAGATCATTAGTTAAGTTTTGTTCATTTGAGTTGAGGTGCTGTAGGGGTTTTAAAGCTTTATCCACAAATACTTTGACACGTCTCCCTCAGGAGGTGGAATTTAACACCTGTCCTCTTCAGTGTGGGCTGGACTTGGCTTCTGGTGAATAATAAGAGATGAGTGATGGGTGTTAGGCATGAGATGAGAGATAGGTGTTACAGTAGATTATACAATGACTGTGGCTTCCACTTTGGGTACAACCTCCCTCTGTCTCTTGAGTCACTTGGTGAGTTGCTCTGTCATGTGATGACCCAGGAGAGAGGGACACAGCTGACACTGTGTGAGGATATTTAACCGGCCCACAAAGAGGCCCAAGTGGCCAGGACTGAGGCCTGCCAGCAGCTACAGGAGTCACCTTGGAAGCAAGTGATCCTCAGTAGAACTGTGGGATGGCTGATGATTGCAGCCCCAGGTGACAGTACCTTGAGCCAGAGCCACCCAGCTAAGCCAACACCTGCATTCCTGACCCACAGAAATGATGGGGTAATGAATCATGTCTTACACTTCCAAGTGTGGGTAATCAGTTACACAGCGATCAAAACAAATGCAGGATATTTTGACACACTGCACTAGATAAAAGTATATTTCCGTATCATGTGAACACATGACAAAAATCCCTCTTGACATGTTTGTGGATGATAAAATATGGGATGAAAAAGAGTATACTTAGCAATGGCATTGTGGAACAATTCATCTCAAAATGGATAGTAAATTAATGTCAAAGAGAAAGGTTGCTTGGTTCTCAGTCCTATCCTATTTGACACTGACCTGAGCATCCTCAATAATGAGATGGAGGACAGACTTAACACAAAGAT
This sequence comes from Glis glis, assembly GCA_004027185.1. Taxonomy (NCBI): domain Eukaryota; kingdom Metazoa; phylum Chordata; class Mammalia; order Rodentia; family Gliridae; genus Glis; species Glis glis. Next base: position 24,126 of record PVJS01003343.1, read on the forward strand.
GGTCCTGCTGAGAATGAGGTCTGATTTGCTACATAATCCCCATCATAAACTGGAGAGATTGAATGGAGCTTTTCAACGATACAAGACAATTTTATCCACTGTCTTATTTAATCTTCAAAAGTGCACATTCTGTTCCTATAGATGAAGCCATTTGTTTAAAATCATATATATGGTCTGTGAGACCCACAGTGTGAACCCATTACCACTGGCTCCATCCCCCTTCTTTTCAGCATGCTAGAGCTCCCTAAAGATAGAATCAGGGCTGTGAGATGCTGAAAGTGTGGATGAAAAATGGACGAAAAGAGTTCCTGTTTATTTCTTTCGAGTGCTTGACCTGGTAGTACGTGCTGTCTAATATCGTAGCCACGAGTCACATGTGCCCTTTTAAACTAATTATAATGAAAATGTAATTTTTCAGTTGCACTATCTACATTAATGGGGCTTGATGGCCACATGTGGCCAGTGGCTGCTGTCTTAGATGGTGTAGGTATAGAACATTCCTATGGTTCCACAAGGGTCCTCTGGATAGTCTTGTCTAGGAATGAAATGTTGCTCCTCATGGAATGGAGACAAGTTCATTAGTGTGAGAGGTCCTTAGCTTCTCATCGCCACGACACATATGGATACACACATGTACACACCCCTGGCTGGACAGGAAACTGCATCTGCTGGTTTCTTGTTTCTGGCTCTCTTAACACAGTTCTATTGTAATTACTAGGTTCTTGGGCTTTTGAGCTACTGAATTGGGAAGACAGTAATGGAGTCACAGACCTGGAGAGGCTGAAGATCAGAAGACAAGAATGAAATCTGGAAGGCTGCGTTGCATGGCAGAGGAGCAGAGAGGGTGCGGAGGGTGCCAGTAATAACAGGTGAATACCCCACTCACCCTCCTCATGACTGTACAAAGGGACTTTACCTGGAGAACTGTTTCTAGCCCCTCTCTGCCCTGTCTCCCCTTCCTCTTTCTTTCCCCTGGTTCTCCTTCCTTCTTGGCTCCTAAGAAGTGACAGGGGGATATGTCTGATTAGTGAGAGGCTTAAAGCTATCATCTTTTTATCCCTTAGTCCAGGCTGATCATCTGGGTGAGATTTAGTAGGCTGGCATGCTCTCTCTCGGCAGGTAAATATCTACTTTGCAGACTTCCTAAAGTCCTTAGGAAGATGAAAGATCTTAGAAGACCTGATTATGCCTACAAATCAAAGCTATGCTCTCTGATACAGCTTTAGATGCATGACTGCTGATCTTTGGGTCTTCACATTTTCATCTCCCTCCCTTCTTTCCTTCCTTCCTTCCTTCCTTCCTTCCTTCCTTCCTTCCTTCCTCCCTCCCTCCCTCCCTTCCACTGGGGATTGAACCCAGGGACATTCTATCTCTGAGGTACATCACCAGTCCTATTTTATTTTTTATTTGGAAACAAGATCTCACTAAGTTGCTGAGAGCCTTGCTAATTGCTAAATTGCCGAGGCTGGTCTTGAACCTGATATCCTTCTGTATCAGCCTGCAAGTACTGGGATTACAGGCGTGCACTACCATGCCCGGCTTGTATGTATTTCTTGATTGGTCCTGAGCTTGAAAGGGAGTCTGGGAGCAATTAGTTGGCATCCTTGAATTTCAATGGTGATTTAAGAGTATTGGTCTTTTTATCAGTTGCATTGGTTTTAATGTTAATTTAAAGGAGGTAATAAAAAATCATAACTCATGTTGAATTACTGTTAGTTCTTGGGCTGCACTTTGAATGTTATGCCTCTGGAGCCAGTGTCAGGTGTGGTTTCATGATACACTGGGGTCACTCTTGGAGTATTATAGTGCTTTATAGGATAAAGAAGCCAGCTCACTCTCTCATTGGTAATGCTATCAGCTACGAAGCTGCTGCCAATCATCACCACAGGCACTCGAAAAGCATAAACGAACACCTCCTAGGTGTGCATCATGGCAGACCTGAAGGGCTAAACCTTGTCAGTGTCCCCAAGTCTCTCCTGCCCAGTGGCATATAGAGATAATGTGAACATAAAATCACAATAACACTGTTAAATAAGATCTTTGGAATGTTCTAGAGCCTCACCTTTTCTTTCTGTACATCTGGGATCTGAGGCCAGTAAAGAAGACAGCTATCCAAGGCCCTGGAAGATGGGCTAAGGGAGACCTCTAGCAGGGCTGGGACAAGGCTGAGGCAGGGAAGGAGCCCAGGGACCATATTTAAAAAGGTTCTCACACGCAGGCACGGAGGTGCCCTTGCATGACCCTGAGAGCCAGTGCCTCTTTAGATTTTGTACCCTTGGTCATAAGAGACTGGGTTTAAACTATGGTTGATCACTTATAAGCCTCACCCTGGTCCCGGCCCTAACTACAACCCAGCCCTCTGACCACATGATTCTACCACAGTGCCTACATTTCCTGCATCCCAAGCATGGACTTGTGCTTGATAGTTTTATCTTCAACATTTTCCCCAATAGACTTTTATAGAAATGTTATAAGGTAAGATATAAAACACCTTATGAAGCTTTGACGTCAGCAGTCAGCGCGAAGCTCTGGAGTGGGGGCTCTGCTTCATCTATGCGTCCTGAGCAGAAGTTGCTTCTTCAATGCTGAACTTTAACGAATCTAAATCTCTAGAGACCGTGAGACTCATTCTATTCTTAGAGATGTTAAAGAAAAAGGAAAGCCTGTTTTAGAACCAACTAGTAGAGTAAGAATGATGTTCTTGATGTCTTCACCGAGCCCCTCTTACAGATGGGACAACTGATCTCTGTGAGCCTAGGTATCTCATCCAAGGTCACACAACTAGTAGTGTAGAGCAGGCCCTGAAACTCAGGCTCCCATCCCCTGTTCTGAGCTTCTTTCTTGGACCACATCTGTCTTAGTCTACTTTGTTTTGCAATAACAGAATACCTGAGGCTAGGTAATATATAAAGAAAATAACTTTCTTTGGCTCACAGTTCTGGTGACTTGAAGGTCTGAACAGTGTAGTGCCAGCATGTTGGCCAGGGGCCCCTTGACTGTGTCACAACATGACCTAGAAGCAGAAAGGCGACTCTCTGTGTGCAGAGGGGTGTGTGTGAGCAAGGAGGCAAGACAGTGGGATGGCCAGATTCATGCTTTCTTTAGCAACCTGCTCTGCCAGGAACCAGTACACTGTTACTACACCTGACCCTCCCCAGACAAGATCTTTCAATCCATTCACGAAGGTAGAGCCCCCAGGACCTAATTCCTTTTCACTAGGACTGCTTCTTAAAGGATCCACTTCTTTAAGGACCCACTGGAGCCCAATCTTCTAGCACATAAACCTTTGGGGGACCCACCACCTCCAAACCATAGCAACATCTAACCCTAAAATTGTTATTTTCTTTTTTTTTTTTTTTTTTTTTTTTGCAGGACCAGGGATTGAACGCAGAGGCGTTCTACCTCCGTGCTACGCCCCCGGTCCTATTTTTTTTTATGCTTTATTTTGAAACCGGGTCTCACGAGGTTGCGGAGGGCCTCACTAAGGAGAGAGAGAGAGAGACACAGAAAGAGACAGAGACAGAGACAGAGCGAGAGCTGAGGCTGGCCGCGAACCCGGATCCTCCGGTCTCAGCCTCCCAAAGTACTGGGATTACAAGCGTGCGCCACCACGCCCGGCTCTAAAATTGTTATTTTCGACCACTATTTTATACCAAATAGAAATCCTTTTATGAAGCAATCAGGGATCCTTCACTGAGGAGAAAGGACTGTCGTGGGGGCAGGAAGGATGGCTTTATTCTCCCCACAGTTCATTTCGTATGGAATAAAAGTTTATTCTGACCTTGATTTTGACATTCTTGTAGCTTTATGAGAAAGGAAGAGGTATGCAGAAGTAACCTAAGCTAAACCATTTTTTTCCTCTCTCTTTCTTGGTTGCATTGTTTCCCTTCCTGTCAGGATGATACAGCTGCATATCAGCCAGGAAGAGTGATGACTGCAGAAAAGAGTGCCCGGTGCCTCCTCCAAACCCTGCAGGATGGACCCATGCAGACTGCAAGCTGCACCAGCCCAGGCAGGCCTCACCCCTACCTTGATAAAGAACCCAAAATGTAAACAAAGGGAAGCAGCCTGTGTGCTTTCAGCAGACACGTTTTAAAAAGCCAGCAACAGTCTAATACGTTGTCCAAATATTTGGTAAATAGACCATCTCTATCTTTAGGAGTTGGGAAAGTCAAAGATCATAGCTACTTACTGATGTTTATTCTGAACTATCCAAATATTATCACTGTACTCAGGCTGCAGAGGGTAGAGAAATAAATGTCCCTTTATGCCTCCTATAAGTTCACCATTCAGATGGAGGAGACAATGATTGTTGTCACTATACAGAACAGAATGCCAATGGCATTATTTTATTTCAGATTTTCATTATTTTCCTGATTTCAGAATCGTCAGATGGGAGCAGTTGGGTTTAAATGAGGTGGAGGAAAGAACTAAGGGCCTGGGGTCAGGTAGAGCTCAGTTTGAATCATTCGCTCTCTGAGGATCCTTAATAAGAGATTTGAGTTCTCTGAGCCTCAGTTTTCCCCCTGGAAGATTAAATTTAGCCTACAAGCTGTTTGAGAATGAAATCAGCTGACATGTGTGATTGTTCTTGATATAATGTAGGTGCTTAATACATCAGTTTCTTTTTCCCCTTCCGTCTTCCATTTAACACCTTGTGGCCACTCCTTATTATCTTCCAGTCACTTGTTCTTTGGGCCCCATGAAAGTTTGGGTTCCCAGTTATAGTACTCAAAAGGATTTGGGTGCAGGTAGTTTCTTTAGGAGATGTCCCAGGAAGCAGGAGTTAAGGAACGAAGGGGATGAGACAGGAAAAGAAACAGGTAATGTGAGGGTGTGCGAAGGAGGTAATCTGGTGGAGGCAATGGGTGCGTGATTCTGCTGGGCTGCATGAGGCACGGAGGAATGCTATCCAGAGCTGTCCTGAGAGCAGAGGGCTGGTGCCCTGAACCATGGACTGAGGGCTGCCCCACAGATGCTCTCCTCCACATAGACACACACACACACACACACACACACACACACACACACACACACACACACACCGGGTTCTTCTGGTCTCTGTGCAGGAAATAGAAAGCACTTGGAGTTTGGTTGCTGCCACCATTGTCCACTACAGCCAGGGCTGAAATCTGATGTGAGCCAGGGAGGTCTGACAAGGGGGTCAAAAGTGTCTGATGTATGAGACTGATGATGGACTTCATGTGCAGCATTTAATATTCTCAGGTCCTGAGGGAGAGGTTTCCGTTCAGGTTCCACTTCCTCTTCCTCTTCCTCCTCCTTCTCCTCCTTATACTGGGAATTGAACCCAGGGCATTCTGCCTTTGAGCTACACCCACAGCCCAGTTCAGCCCAGCCCAGCCAGCCTTTTTTTTGGAACAGGTCCTGCTAAGTTGCTATGCTGATCCAGCAGTGCTTCTGTGAGGAAGTCCTGCGTCACCATTGGAAAAGCATTTGGAGACACATGCACACACACTTGGCCCTCTTCAAATGGTGGCTTTATTATCTTCCAGCGTGGCTCTGACTCCTGACCCAGTGGCCTTTCCTGCCTCTCAGGCTGCCTCCCCTGGGCAATGGAATCTGCAGGGGTCCCCCCTCCAGCCAGAGCTCATCCCCAGCCAATTAGCCCTCAGCTTCCGAACTCTGCTTCCTCCGTGTCCGACATCCATCATCTTGTCAGCCTGTCCCAAAGGGTCTGCCAGAGCAGTGTGTGACATCCTGGAGGAGGAGTTCAGAGTGGCCCAGAGCCTGCCTCGAGGCCCCTCCTCCCTCTCAGCCTTCTGGAGCCTCTGAGTGGGCTGCCAGGCCCAGGCAACCTCGGGTCCTGAATCCATTTACCGAGTGGTGTCAACCCAGGCTTTCTCCCTCGGGATAGGAGAGGGAGTGAGGAGCAGAGTCTCACAGAAGCAGAGCTAGACAGGCTTGGGGCCAACACTCAGCCTCATGTCTCACTGACCAGGGCATCATCTACCCACACTGCATTGCTGTGAGTGGTGCCCAGTAGGGCTGAAAGTGCACAGCCAACCCTACTGTGTACATTGCATGAAGTGGCCCTGCTGGCTGCAGAGCTGTGAAGCCTCTGGGTGCTGCCAGGTCTCCCTAGTTCTTTATAAAGAGGACACTAAGAGCAGAGAGGTGGAGTAACTTGTTCAAGTCATACAGCACATAAGAAGTAGGGCCTGGACTTCAAAGAATTGGTCCGACTGGCTCCATTGTCTTCCATCTCCAAGGTCCCTTGTGATCTGGTGCCTGCTGCCTGTCAGGAGACCGCTGCTTCTTGTGCAGTGACCTCACAGGCCATTTCGATGTCCTTTCTCGTTCGAGCTGGTCCTGCCCTAGCTCTTTCCCCTACCTCAGGTGCTTCCTTCCCTTCTGCCCACTTGGGTTTTAACTCAGATGTCAACTTCTCAGGGAGGACTTCCCTGGCCACCCAGTCTAGGACCACCTCTCCCCCTCGGCAAGCCATGTCCAGGTGACATTTGGGCATGTTGTATCTGTGTTATTGTCTGTCTCTCCTGTGATAATGCGAGCCGCGTGGAGTCGGGGCTCTTTCTCTCTTTCATGTTGTTTTGCTAACACCCAGTGCCTGTCACATATTAGGTGTTGAATATTATTTTAGATTTAATGAATAAAAGGGTTGGAATTGGAGCTCTTGTACAGATCCATCTGACTGTGAAGCCCACACTCTTCCCCTACGTAAGGCTGGAAGTAGTAACGGCCAGGCTCAGCTTGGCCTAGGTACTTGTGTGGCACGTAGTGAGAGCTTTGTACGTCCAGGCCACATCTTAAATGGTTTCCATGAGCAAGCTTATTTATGCTCTCAGAAACATGGAGTAATTTTATTCATTTTGCAGATGGCAAAGCCACCCCAGCACCTGAGTGATCATGTTTGACAAGGTTGTACAGTTGGTCTCCAAGGTATGATGATTCAACCTAAGGTTCTTCATTTTTAGGATGATGCAAAGTTGATGCACGTTTAGTAGAAACCATACTTCAGATGTTGCAATCTGATCTCTTCCAGAGCCAGCAGTACAGTCCTCTCTGGAGATGTGGTCAGTAGCCATCCGCCCTGTTCTGAAGCCACCAACACTGCAGTGTGCTGTGTGGCTGAGCTGGGATGTCCTGTGGGTTGAGTGTGTTCCATGCATTTTCAACTTAGGATATTCTCAGCTTACAATGGGCTCACGGGAAGGAACCCTCCCGTACACCGAGGAACATCCATATAGCTATCATGGCTGTGGCAGGATCGGAAGGCAGGCAGTTGCTGATCCCAAACTATGTGCTGTACCATCATGCTCCACTCCCTCTTTGGGTAGAAGGAGAATCACCAGTGTCATTTCATCTCACGGAGCCCCTGTGTCCTCTGCAAGAGATAAGGTTAGACTCATATTGTCAATAAGAGTTGGAGCCTGGCTATTATGGTTTGGGATGGTACATGCCTGTAATACCAGTACTTGGGAGGCTGAGACAGGAGGATCACAGGTTTGAGGACAGCCTCAGCAAGTAGTGAGACTCTCATCAACCTAGCAAGACTCTGTTTCAAAATAAAAATAAAATAGGGCTGGGGTGTAGCTTGGAGGTAGAATGCCCTGAGTTCAATCCCCAGTACCACAAAAAAAAAAGAAAAAAGAAAAAATGAATTCATGTATTGGCAATGTAAAAATGTTCAGAGGTGAAATACTGAGTCAGGACTCTAAGCTCATCTGTGGGTAAATTCACAGAAGGATTAATAATTTGAATGGACTTACTGGGTAGTAGCTTAGGCCGGAGGAGTTGGGTCATTGGGGTGTGGCCTTAGGCACTGTATCTGTCCCTGGTCACACTTCTGTCTGTCTCTACTTCTGGCCACTGTAGAGTTGAGTTCAGCTTTCTTCCACCATACCCTGCCACCATGATGCCTGCCTTGGAGTCAGCCCACTATGGACTGTACCTCTGAAATCATGAGCCAAAAAATCTTTTCCTCCTTTACGTTGTTTGTGTCAAGTGTTTTGGTCACAGATGGAAAAACTGATTGGAACACTGGCAGGGAGTGGAGGGTTGATTGCAGTCACATCCACACCTCCCTGTTATGTTACCTAGTTGGATAGGTCTCCTTCAGTGTAGGTTCCCGACTGACTCCAGGCCTGCCCAGTGGCCCTTCTTTGGCTAGCAGTGCAGTGGCAAATTCAAATCAAACCCATGCTGCTACTACCATGTGAACAAGCTGGGCAAGTTTGCTGGAGGATGAGAGACCCTGTGGAGCAGAGAGGAGTCAGCCAGACCAAGGCTGTTCCTGACCAGCCAGACCCAGCCAAGGGAACAGTTGAGCAGCCAGTACAGCTGAGCCCATCAGACTAGTCACTGTCATGAGCCTAGCTCCAGACCAGCAAGCTAAACAACTCTTTGCTGCATACATAGTTGTTTTGAGCCACTAAGTTTGGGGTGATTTATCATGCACTAGAAAAACTGATTGCCCAAATAAAAAAATGCATTAACTCCTCACAGCAGACCAGAGGCAGATGCGATGCGTCATTATCTCCATTTTGCAGATACAAAATGAGATACGTAGAAACCAAATAACTCTCATAGCTAGGAAGAATGAGGCTGAGATTTAAATTCCAGCATCCTGGATCTAGAATCTGTGCTCTTAACCGCCACATGGTATTGTCTCCCAAAGAGTAATTAAAGGCAGACTGTGGGCCAAGACTTTTGTTAGGTTCTGGGTACATAAAAGCAAACAACAAGCTGAATGTGGATTACAAGCCCATGCTTGTAATCCCAGTACTTGGGAGACTAAGAGAGGAGGATTACAGGTTCGAGGCCAGCCTCAGCAACACCCTGTTTCAAAATAAAAAATAAAATAAGACTGAGGGTGTAGCTCAGAAATAGAATGCCCCTGGGTTTAATCCCCAGTAACAAAAAAACAAAATAAAACAAAAAAAACCTTCCAAAACCCCGCCCCACAAAAAAGCAAAAACAAAACAAAACAAAAAAGAAACACAAATAGCACAAGGTCCTTTACACATATGTTCATTTATAGATATACATATATGTGTATATATAGATATGTATACATACATGTATTCAGAGAAAGGGCTATAAGCCTTAATGTATAAATAACTTAAGTAAATTAATAAAAGGAAACATCTAAAAATGGATTGAGCAGAAAAAATTTATAGAAAAAGAATATACACTGTGAAAAAAAGTTAACCATGTGAGAATGAAAGACAAGCAAATTAAAAGAAGAATGAAAAAGCATTTCACACTCATTAAATTAACAAATTAACCAAGAGTAAGTAAATGGAAATTCTTAATTCTTCTGATGAGAATATAATAATTCAACAAGGACTTTAAACGCTTACATAGTTTTTAATAGTAAATTCAATTCTAAAATATTACTCCAACAAAATAGTCAACAATACAAAGGCATAATCATAGTGGTTTTTTAAATAGCGAAAAATATATGATATTTTTAGTATTATAAATAAAATATTATAGGTTATATTATATTTAAATGATAGACTGTTGAGCAGCCACCTAAAATACTGTTACATCTAATGCCATGAAAGTGTATTTACATCATACAGCATGAGGAAAATTAAACAGCACCACTGTGCAAACACGCTGAAATCTACTCTCTTTTATGGTCATTAGCAACTCCTTGGATAAAGCAAGTCACACGGCTAAAGCATTTCCATGGAGAGGGAGAGTACATATTTGCTGAACAATAATTCAAAATATCATGATCTCTCCTCCTCCAGGAAGCTTTCCCTGAGGTCCACAGCTGCCACCTCTTTCCCCCTCCTTTGGCATCTCACAGTGCTCTAACTATGCTTTCTTACAGCACAGTGTTTAATCTGTAGCATAGCTCAATGTCTCCTCTAAGGTAGAGATACCTATTAAAGTATGAGCTGCTTCAGGTCCAGATAAAGGGCTGATTGATGTTTTCATTATTGTTAATCCCACCCTCCACCCCTTCCCAACTACCCGCCAGCTTCTCCATAAGGACCTTTCCAAGAAGAAAATAAACATGCGCATTTCTTTTCTTTTTTTTTTGTCAACATGTATTTTTATTTTTATTTGTTATTTTTTATTGGCGCATTGTAATCATACATCTTGATGTAGTTCAGGGTGATAGAGGCATACATGCACACAGCACTCATTGAGCCCTCCCCCAGTTCCCACCCCACTCCCTCTCCCTCCCCACCTTCCCATACTCAGGGCAATGATTGGCTTTGATGAGTTTGTGTATGTATATGATGTCCATGGAGGTGTTTCCCTCTTCAAGTCTTCCTCCCGCCTCCCATCTCCCTCAGTTAGGTCCCCTCCTTCATTCCACTAAGGTTTCTCCTCCTTTGTCTGGAGTCCCTCCTGTGTCCCATCTCTTTCCATGAGGCTCAGAAATAGAAGCCCACCATCCTTAACACATTGGAGTTCTCCTGATGGTCCCCAGCTCGTGACAATTAGGGTCCTGGGTTTGAGATCCACACGCCTTCATCACTTCCCACATGATGTTTTGAAGAGAGGGTCTCTTCTGCTTCAAAGCCTGTGGGACTAGATAATAAGACACACTTTGGGAGTCCCCAGACCATGATCCTGTTTGTAGGTCCATCTCAACGTTGGTTTAAAGAGAGATGCTCCCCTGATGAGGGGCAGCAGTGTGGAGATCCCTGCGGAGGAGCGTCCCTCTGGATATGGTTCTAAGAGTTTGCCCTCTGTTGGGGTGAGATCTGGCTCAGCTCCTCACCAGCTGGTGACCTTGAGCCAGCATCTTCTGCTCTCTAAACTCCGAGTTTCCCAGCTAAGTGTTTGGAGGGCGTGGTGGGCATTGAAGGTGGACTTGCACAGTGCTTCACCTGGAGGGGCCCAGGGGAGGAATCTGTGCCCACCCTGGGGGTGCATGGATGCTGCTCACATTCTGAGTTACACCTTCCTTGTTATGTCACACTTTCTCACCATAATAGAAACAAGAATGATGAGAAGAAATGCTCATGCAGCCCTGACAGTGGTCACTCATGTTCTAACTACTTTGCATCACTTACCTCATTCGACCCTCACGATCTCGCTGTGAGGCAGGCGTGTTATCCCATATGACAGGTGAGGAAACTCAGTGATGCTTGGTGTTTTGAAGCATATGCTTTATTATTGTTTTTATTATCATTCAGTACGGTGAGGCCACCGGCCAGCGGTGTCATTGAAAGGACATTTGTTAACACCGTTCCCAGAGGTAGGGCACACCATGTGGGGAGATAGAGAGAGGGAGGGGAAAGAGACTTTATCAAGGTGTCCATGGGGAGGAATGGGAAGCAGCCTAGGGATGGCTAGAGTGACTAATTATAGAGGGCTTTGTGGCACAGGGACTGTCCTCATCTACCTGGTTCCTGTCCTGGGATAACCTGGGTGCAAGCCCAGCAGAGTGGGTGGTCTGGGTTCTGGATGATTTGTTTTGTGTCCAGGAATCAGCCAGCTCGGGCAGGGGGCAGATCCTCAGTACAGCCCCCCTCCCCACATCAGGTTTCACTCTCTGCATTTTCAGTTACCTGCAGTCACCTCTGGTTCAAAAATATTAAATGGGAAATTCCAGAAATAACAACGCATGAGTTTTTTAATTATGTGCCACTCTGAGTGGCATGGTAGAGTATTTTGCCATTCTGCTCCATCCCCAGGACAGGGATGGTCCTGTTGTCGAGCGTATCCGTGCTGTATGTGCTACCCGCCTGTCGGTCACCTGGTTATCAGATCCGCTGTCACGGTATCACAGTGCTTGTATATATGGTTTGCTGCTACCTGTAGTTCCAGGCATCCACTGGGGGTCTTAGAATATATCCCCCATAGATAAGGGGGGACTGCTGTACCAGCAAGGGCCCATATGTGAAATCATTGAGATAAAAAAGACATGTTTAATACACTCGACAGTCTACAAACTGATTTATGGAAGTCCTGTCCATCCATGCTGAGCTCCTGCCAGGCACCTTTCCAGAGCCAGTCAGGTGAGGAAGCAGAGATGCAAATCTCATGTAATCTGCTGTATTTGGCACTGGTTAGAGATAAGTGCAAAGCACTGTTTGATGAGGGCGGTAGGGACAAAGCCGGGAGGGAACAGGAGCCAGATGCAGAGTGGGTAAGAATTCCCAGAAAGGCCAGCAGGGCATATGTACACAAGGAGGAATGGAAGGACGCTTGGAGAAGTGTACACAGGAGGGGTATGGAAAGTGCACTGGGCTACGGAATGTAGATGAGAGGGTGAGAAAGCAAGGTGTGTGGGAGGAGGGTGACCCAGTTTCGGCTGCTGTGGGCTGTGCCCCTGTGTGGGGTCTTCCTAGCAGCTAGCATGTCCTGAGCGCTTTCTGCATGCAAGAGGTCACTAAGTGACTTCAAGGATGTGTTTCTAGCAGCAACGGTGGCATCTTCTCACCCCTCAGCCCAGGAGGAGAAACTGAGGCACCGGTATCCAAGGTCACAGGGGAAAGATAGAGCTGGGTCCAGTGCTGAGTGGTTTGACTCAACTCACATACTCTTGACTACCGCAGGGATCTCACCAGGATTTTACTGCCTAGAAGTAACTGTTCTAGAATGTTCCTCCTCTCAACTCTGTGGAGCATTTATCAGAGGGAGGTCCTGGGGACAGAGAACAACTAAGAGGTTGTTGTACTCCTTCAGAGGGGAAAGAAGAGAAGAGAAAAGCTGATGGATAGATGTGGCGGTTCGGGCCTAGAATTGTCTGGGCCTGGTGGTGAGATAAATGGGGTGAGGTGGTGAGGGAGACGTGGGCAGGGACAGCTGGGTTCTGGCTTGGGCCGCTGTGTGGGTGCCAGTGCCCTGCTGTGGGGGCAAATTTTCTAGAGAAGGAGCTGGGTTCAGGGTTCAGGGGAGACTGGGAGTTGTCAGGCAGAGCTGGCTGGCTGTGCATAGCTGAGGCTCACACTGAGGATTTCCCCCTTTATGTTTCTGCTGGGTCCCAGCCCAGTCTTTTTAAATTTTTTTTGCAGAACTGGGGATTGAACCCATGGGTATTCTACCTCCGAGCCACACCCCCAGCCCTATTTTTGTTCTTAATTTTGAAACAGGGTCTCACTAAGTTGAGGAGGGCCTCACTAAGTAGCTGAGGCTGTCCACGAACCCGGATCCTCGGGTCTCAGCCTCCCAAGTACTGGGATTGCAAGTGTGCGCCACCACACCCAGCTCTAGCCCAGTCTTTAATTGTGGACCTGGGACTCTGCAGGGACCCAAACTCTATTCTGGTGCTCCCTCTTCAGATCAGGGAGCACCAGATATGTGAAATGTTTTGTAAACCTCTGCGGGTGTGAATGTGGGCTTGGCCACGGCCCCCTTTCCTCCTTGCCTCCAGGCTGCTTGCTCACTCCATGGACCTGTGTCTCTATTTTACACCTGGCAGGTCTTTATTGCAGATGCTGCTCCCCAGGGGAACACTGGAGATGGCCTTTCTCACAGGAGGTCAGGAGTGTGTCTTTCTGTGGAAAGGATTTGTAGAATTTCACAAAGTTTGTTTATGATAGCCATGATGTTTTCCTAAAGCCCTAAGGAAAGGGAGCCCCTACAATGGTGGATAAATAGATTGATTAGCCTGACACTGAATAATGTCTTACAAATTCTTATACTTATGTTGGGAGAACCAGATGGTAAACTGAGGCCCCAAAAAGAAGCCTGAGCAAGGCATATTCAGCAGAGGTGTGCTGCCCCATGCCAATACTGACCACCATTTTTGAGCTCCTGCCATGCGTAGGGTTACACAGAGCACATGGCAGATGTGAAGACTGATCCGGCTTAGTCACTGCCCTGAATGACATGAGAGTCTGGCAGGTGACGTAGATGCGTACGTACACCAACATTAGCCTGGTGAGGTCACTGCCCCAGGAAGCTTTGTCCAAAGGCTGGTGGACCCCTCGGCGGAGGTCTGGAGAATCTACTTTAGGCTAAGATTTGGGAATGATGATGATTTGCAAATCTCCATAGAATTGGGGCCATTTGAATGAAGTCTAGAAGGAATGCTGGCCATAGGACGAGAGCCCTTCAGGCCACTTGGGAATTCTGAAGGACAGAGCCTCACATCTTAGTAGTTTGCAAGGTGACAAGTCCAGGGGGACGTTCTAGGTGGAGGCCCCGCTCCATGAGGAAGCTGTATCTTTGGAGAGCTGAGTTTTTTTGGAGTTCAGGAGTGAATGATGAGGGGTGGTGGTAGATGAGGCTTAGGAGGGGGTCTGTGCTGGCTCGGCAGGGGTCTCTCTCCTGAAAGGCTGTTAGTAATAAGAGCAAGGTGGCGAGATTTGCATTTGTACCTTTGGAGATTGACCCCATGGGGGATGGAGAGGAGAAGACCCGTGAGGAAACAGCTCTCATTGCCTGAGTGATCACGGTCAAAGAGCTTGATGTCCCTACCTCAAGGCTCTGATTCCCTGGAGTTGTTACTCCAGCAGGGGGTTGACACCCTCCCTGTCCTGATCTCTTTCCCAGGGTGCTGTTCAGCCGACCATTCTGCAGCCACAGTTGTAATGGGAACCTGGCTCTGTGCCAGGAGCATCAATACAGATTCTCCCTGATTACTGTCACAATCCTAAGAACTGGCATCATGACCTCCTGTTGAGAAGAGGAAACAGGCTCAGAGGTCACAAGGAGAAAAAGAACGACAGGGGTGTGTATCAGGTCTTCTGACTTGGACATGCACTACCTGATTATTCCTTCCTTTCCCTCCCTCTCTCCTTTGCTTTCATTTTTTTCTTCATTATCCATCATACATTCATTGAAAATCACAAGCCTCTGCTTTAGTGCCCTGGGGTTCTCAGCTACCTGATGGAATCTTCCGACACCTGAGCTGAGTTCAGCAACTACTTCCCAAGCAACTTCTATGTGCCCAGCACCTTGGAAGCCCTGGGGAACCCTCTGATGCTTACGATACGGCTCCTGCCCCACAGATCTCCCTCGAATGCAAGAAACAGATGTACAAATCTGAAATTACAGTTCACTGAGAGAAGGGCTAGAAACGAGCTGTGTGCACAGCCTCTTAGGGCCTCATTTTCCCACCTTGTAAAATAGATGATTTATTTCTCCATTTATTTCCAGTTCTGACTCCCCCGTGTACCATGCTTTCAAAATGAGAAGTCAGAACAAGCTGTCCTGGGCCCACCAGCCTGTGTTCACGCTCAGAGCACTCCTGTTCTGCACTGTCTGCCTTCCAGTTCCTTATTAAATAAAGGGGAAAAGCTGTGAAAAGATTATATTTGAAGGCTTAACATCCTATTAAATAATCATAGACTCTGCACACAAAAAAATTATCTCAAATTATGGAACTCTGTATGTCAATGTATCAAAGGATGCTTCCCGGATCTGCTCGCTATTTTATAAGATTGAATAATAAATAATTCTAAGAGAGGTGGTAAATATTTATATGAGGTAGTAAAAGTTTGATTCACTCATCAAAAGAGTTTGAGGAAGAGAAAATTAAAAAGTATTGACATATGCATAAAAAAGAAGTAAAATAAACATTAAGGAAATCAAATGAAATGTTAATAATGTTTTTTTCCGGGAGTGGGAAATATATATGATATTTATTTTATTTTCTATATTTTATATGTCATTCAAAAAATCTGCAATAAGCATGCATTGTTCATATTTTTAGAAAACAAACATTATTTCCTTAAAAAAGTTCCTGGTGACTTGAAGATTGAATTCTGTTGTTGTTGGTGGGCTCCCAATTGCCCGGAGCTTCTTAAAAGGGGATTTGGAATTGCACACTGTGAAGTGCTTTTGTTTTTAAAATTAAAATTGAACAGGTTTTATTCTAAATAACTTTATGAGTTGAACTCCTCAGTAAATGGAGATGCCTTTGCCTCTCATGGTGAGCAGAGGGTGCTGGGATGGAAGCTTCCCCTGCAGGAATCCTGCCACAGTCCACCAGCAACTGTCAGGCTCCTTGGGGCAGTTCACAAAACAGAGTCAGAAGTGAGTTAGTACTTACTATCATGTGTAATACTAATACTAAGAACCGCAATGGCAAATTTGTTTTGCCAATGTTTCCTTCACGCCAAGCTCTGTTCTAAATCCCCCCCGTGTTAATTGGTTTATTAAGGACGATTAGGTGAGTGAACCAAGAGAAAGGGTTTAGTAAAATCTGGGCCTTATCATTTCGGTTCTCTGGGCAGCATCCCAAAAGGAGCATGATGCGTCCTTTGTGTTGAGTTTATCACGGGGTGATATGGAGGGAGAAATGAGATTGTGCAGGCAGACTGAACTCCTTCACCACTTTACTCATCCATTTGATAAATATTACCATATATCCAGGTTAACTCCAGTTTGAAAGAGGAGAGAGGTGTTTTCTGCCTGGGATCCTCTCTTTGGGGACCTGCAGCTTCCCTATTCCATGATGATCCTGAGAATTTCCACTAGGGGCATGTGTCCCAAGTCAGGCTGATCAAGGACTTTAGGGAAGGTCCTCAGGCAAGAAGTGTCTGCATTTGTGATCATAGACACAGCTAAGTGGTGCATTTCCTGTAGCTCATTTTGAGAGAAGGCAAAGGAATACAGGCAGATCTGAGAGAGCGAAAAAGACACCCAAAGTCCTGATGATGTGGAGTCAACTGGGTGAAACCACCCTTTACCCTTGGAATGCTCAGGCCCATGAGCTAATACATTTTCTTTTGGGGATCTGACCATTGTACCTGAAAAGGTTTATTGTGCCATGAAAAATAAAACCCAAGGGAAAGACGTCAAAATATATTTATCTCTCTGTATCCTTGGGTTCTGCATCCGTAGAGTCAACCAACTGTACATTCAAAATATTTGAAGGAAAATTCATCTGTACTGAACATGTGCGCATTTTTATTGTCATTATTTCCTCAAAATACATTGTAACAACTACATATGTGGCATTTATGTTGTATCATTTACTATAAGTAATCTAGAAACAATTTAATGTGTACTGGTGGATGTGTGTAGGTTATGTGCAAACAGGATGACACTTTGCAAAAGGAACTTGAGCATCTATGAATTTTGGTACGTGGAAAGGGGCTGGAATCCATTCCACTGTTACAACAGGATAACTCTTAGCATTGAGGTCAGTTTATACTTATTTTCATCTTCATTTTTTCTGTATTTTTAGATGTATTTTATGAAGATCCTTTTCTTATCTTTATAATAATAAAAAAAATTGCTAGTGTTTTTAAAGGTTGCATTGTAATGTCTACCTTGGACACATCCCATGGTTCAGTACTGCGAATACTGTAGAATAAGAATTTAAGACTTTCTCACCTTCAACTGTGTGATGCCCCAGGCTGTTGAATTTCAATATGGCCCTGCTATCTACAGAATGTGGCCCCCATCTGTTCATGTTGAAACTTGATCCCCAATGTGATAATATATGGAGATGGGGGCGTTTGGGAGGTCATTCAGTCATGAGAAGAGAGCCCTTTATATACTACTATCCTTATAAAAGAGGCCTCAGAAACATCCTTGCCTTCTACCATGCGAGGACACAGCAAGGTGACAGCCATCAATGAACCAGCAGGAGAGCCCTCATCAGACACCAAATCTCCTGGTGCTTCAATTTTGGACTTCCCAGCCTTCAGAATGATGAGAAATAAATTTCTGTTTATCTATGAAGCTATTGTCATGATTAGATATAGAATGTCCCCTGAAGAGCTCATGTTTTAATGTTCAGAGTTGATGTAATTAAGTCATGAGGGTTGTAATCTCATCGGTGGATGAATCCATTGTAATGGATTTACTGGGTGGTAACCTAGGTTGGTGGAGTATGGCTGGAGAGGTGGGTCCCTGGGGGTGTGGCCTTAGAGACTGTGATTTTGTATTTGAATCCCCTTGCTTGCTTGCTTTCTTACTTCTAGCCTCCACGATGTCAGAGCAGAGCCCTTGCTCTCTCTCTGTCTCTGCTTCCCGCCAACATGCCCTGAGATCCAAAGACACTGGCCTCACATGGACTGAACTCAAAATCTCCAAAACAACCATGAGCAAATAAATCTTCCTTCCTCTGAGTTGTGTGGTCAGGTTCACTGGGACACAGCAGTAACAATGTTGACAGAGACAGCTACTGAATCTAAGGCATTTTTGTTAGAGCAGCCCAAACAGGGACTATTTCCTTCCTTGTCCAACCTTGAACTGTGAGTGCTGCTGGTTCCATTCCGAGCCCCACTCGGTCCTCCTCGCGTGTCCATGTTTGTGCCACACTTCCCACTTCTCACCTTTACTTGGTGTCTTGTGTTTGAGTCATTTGCTTGCCTGTCTTACCTAGGAGCTCCAGGGAAGAGCTACACCTTGTTCCTCACTGCTTGTAGCGCAGGCCTGAGCCCTTGGAGGCCTTCGACCCCTGTGTATGGAATGCATGCATGGTACATGCTGTAGACTGGCTCACACACCAAGCATTTCAGCTTCTCTCTCTTTCTCTCTCTCTCTCTCTCTCTTGGATTGAACCCAGCGCTTCATGCATGCAAGGCAGCACTCTACTACTGACCTACATCCTCAGTCCCCTTGCCTTCTCCTATCTGGTCTGGAAAGTCAAGTGTTTTGTATCACAGTGTTCCTTCTGGCCAGGACTGGCTAAGTCCCTGATGTTGGCAGAAGGCTCAGGCAATACATCCACTCATGAATGAAAGAGCGAAATCTTGAGAAAACCATTTGCCTTTCTGCCCTGCTCCTTTCTTCCTGCCTATAACACTGATCTTCTGCCCATGGTGCACACACAGCAGCCTCCTGGCACCTGTGAGGTACCAAGTACCAGGAGGACAGCCACATGATGGAATGACAGGGCTCAGGAGGACAGAGCCCGGGTTCCTGCTGATATCACTGAAAGCTTGCTACACTTCCCACTTCTTGTGTTGGGAGATCCATTAATCTCATTTGTTTTCACCACTGTGGTGAGATATCTGTTCCAGGCAGCAGGTCCCCTATCTAATGGACACTGTATGAATGGATGAGGGACCCTCAGTGAACAGGTGGGAGTACATCGGGGGCACTAGGAGGGACCTGGGTCAAGGGCTGATATTCATAGTGTCCCTGGCCATACAGAGGCTCAAGAGAGAGACAGCTTGCCAGAGGACACACCTGAACACTAGCAACGTGAATATGCACTTTTCAGAATGTCCCACAAAGATGCTCTTATAAACATGTTGCAATGTGCTGGGCATACTGAAGGTGTTCATTTCATTGCCTAGATTAATAATAACAGCAGAAACAAAATGTGTTGCTTCATGCGGAAGTCACCTTCCTTTTTCTGCAGGTGGCCACCATATAATCTAACACATCCTTAGACACTTTATACAAATACAACGCCAATTCCCTTTCTCCCCCGCCCAGCCCTCGGAGTCCCTGGACAGCACCAGAGTTATTGATTCCTGACCCCGTGCAAGGGTAGATGTGATGTGTTGCCCTCTAAGGAAATATCATTTGAAGAAACAGATCAATAAGGCTGATTATTCACATGACAAAGAAATCCAGCCTGGTGCACTGGAATAATTGGTTGTAGGAAATGAGTGACTACAGAGAGAAAATGGGTTGGTGGAAGAAGTTGCAGGTTCTGAGGCAGCTCTTCCTTTATTATCTGGGTGATCTTTCCATGGTCTTTATACAATAACGCTAGTAATAGCAACGACAATGATGATGTTAATTTAACCTTACAGGCTTGTAGTTTTGTAAACTATATGAAAAGAGAAGACAAATACCAAAACCAAAATAAAACAACAAAGCAAGCACATGGCTATTACAATTACACTTATGGAGGCTCTCAAAAAAGAAAAAAGAGAAAGTGCTTCCAAGAGCAATCAGGTTGGAGTGGGAAGCTTTGCACAGGGAGCACGAGCCAGGTGCTACTTAGTGGACAGCGTTTGACATGGGGAAGTATCCCCGAGCTCTGTCCACCTTCACCCCGTAGACAGCACCCCTCACTCCTTTTTGGATGCTGCCTGGGGATCATCCTGGTATGGTCTTGGGAGAGTCTTTGCCTCAGGGACATGTAGAGAATTCTGATTCTCAACAGGTCTGGAGGGACACGGGGTAACTGTGTGATCAGTGCAAAAATGATGATACTCAGGATCCACACCTATTGCCTGAGTAATAACCGCCTCCCTATGCCTCTAATCAATGAAATTCCTATCTTCTGCAGCATCCAGGAAACCGTGCCAGGCTACCATATTAGCCTGCAAATAAGGGGCAACCTCAGAGCCTTCCAGTTCTTTTTTTTTTTTTTTTTTTTGCGGTACCGGGGATTGAACGCAGGGGCGTTCTACCTCCGCGCTACGCCCCCAGTCCTATTTTTTATACTTTATTTTGAAACCGGGTCTCACGAAGTTGTGGAGGGCCTCACCAAGTAGAGATAGAGAGAGAGAGAGAGACAGAGAGAGGGAGAGAGAGAGAGAGCGAGCTGAGGCTGGCCGCGAACCCGGATCCTCCGGTCTCCGCCTCCCAAAGTACTGGGATTACAAGCGTGCACCACCACGCCCGGCTTCCAGTTCTTGACAACTGTAAATCCAGATCATAAATAAGCACCACCCATCACAACTTAGAACATAGCTAACTCCTAATCAGAGTGGGTGGAACAAAATCTTTCCAGAAGTTGAATGTCATCACTCAGCCTTAAGGGTAGAGAAACTGAGAATAGGAGAAAAAAGGTCTTGCCTGAAATTCTGAGAATAGGAAATGTCAGGGCTGGCTTGGACCTAGGTCCTTTTGGCTCTAGAGCCCACAGTGTGTACCCCGATGCCGTATGCACCCTTGGAAGGTGCAGATGGATTGTGGAAGAGTCTGCCTTTCACAGCCAGAGAGGGGCAAGGAATGCAATGAAATCTGCATGGGCTTTGCATTGTACAGATTGGGACGCAGTCTCAGCTCAGCCCTTGAGCAGCTCAGGGACCCTAAGCAATCTGTTTGACTTTTCTGAGCCTGCTGTCCCTCATTTGTGCAATGAGATGAAAACAGTTCTCACCTCACAGAGCAGCCAAATAGAAGGCTTAATGGGGATAAAGCAAGGTGCCTGCAAGGAGCTGGAGCTAACAGTAGCTCCTCTGCTAATAAAGTACTTTTCTTGGGCTAGCAATCATGTTCTGCAATAGAAGGCAATAGAACCAGATCCAGGGCTCTGGATATCACCTGGTCTGGTAGCAGACCAGAAAACTGAAATTCAGGATGGGGGCAGGGCTATCAAGACCACCCCACATGTTAGTGCCCAGGCTGGACTGGACCATCACTCCCAGTTACGTCCCTGTCTCCCCAACCACCTCCTGATGTTACTGCATAATGTTCCCACCTGTCTCTGCAGCCCCTTCCCACAATGTTCAAAAGGAACCATCACTTCTTTCAGGGACCCATCATTTATCAATTTCATGTCCCTCAGTCCCACCTGAGTCTAAGCCTCAGAGGGTCAGGGGCCACACCACTATCTTCTGTATCCCACTATCAAGCATGGTGCCTGGCATGGAATGGGGACCTCATGCATTTTTTTTATAAAAGATATGCACAAATGCATACATATGCATATAAAGAAAGTCTTTGGGCCACACTGTTGGCCCATAGGAAAGGTGAGATAAGCAAGAGGGGAGAATCAGGAGGGAAGGAAGGGCAGAGTGGAGATGAGAGAAGGATGCAGAAGCCTGCCTGGAACTTGCATGGCCTGGCTCTGGGCTGCTGGTGGTGGTGAGGCAGGGTCCTTGGATGGAGCAGGCAGCCCAAGCAGATGGTGCCAACTTTCTAAGTCCTTTGCTTCCTTGTTGAGAGCCCTTTCATATTAATTCAGCACATTGGGTGATATGTGTGGGCTGGAGCTAGGAACTGGTGAGGGAGATGGAGAAGTGAAAACGCCCACTGGGGCAGGCTAAGTAGTTGGACAGGAGGAACCCTGGGGAGGGTGTCACAGCACTGGTAGGGCACCTGAGCCATGAGTGCAGAAGGTCAGATCCTTGGGGTGTGTTGAAATCCTCTTTACACAGAAGGAATGACCTAAACTCAGTCTTTCTCCACACCCAGGACCAGACAGAGTTAACTTCTGTGGTCTATACCCCACTGGGCCAGCCAAGCCTGATCCTGTTTTGCATCAGTCATGGGAGAAGCTGGCCCTGACTTCCCAGCATGATGCTAGTGCTTAGAGTGAGCATCACGGGGGTTAGGGGCTCAGGCTTTTGAGCTGGTCAGAGTCAGGTTCAAATCTAAGTTCCACCACTTCTGACTGTGTAACTGCATATCGCGTCATCTGTCTGGAGTTAGGAGTTCTTATTTGCTCAACTGGAATCCTACAAGGACATGTGCATTTTTCAGGAGAAATGAGCTAATCTATTGGAGTTCCTATTATTGTTGCTGTTATTATTTAGGTTTAATTATTATTTTACACTTCCTGTGTTCATATCAGGCAGATAGTGGGGTCTCTCTTCCTTAGCCTAGATGTGCTGGGCCCCATCTGGCATGATTTGCAGCTTTTAGATTCTTGGTTCACATAGCAGAAATTGAGCCAATAAGAACTCTTCTCTGTGAGGCCTTGGGGAAACCATCAACCATGACATCTTGCCTGCCCTAGGCCTGGGCAGTGCCAGGTCCCAGCAGGACCGGGTGGCAGGTTCCTAGGTGATTCTGGGGCCAAAGAGCTGTGATTGGGTAGAAGTTGGTGGTTATTGATGGGGCAGGAAGGAAGCTTAGGGCAGGACCATGCCCAGCTTGTCAGCTGATTTATTTACACAGAAAATTGCATTTTCTACATCATTAGACACTTCACTGCACCTAGAAGCTTCTGCTGGGCACTGGTGCTGAGCAGGGCGTGGACCTATGGTCCAGGCTGGAGGAAGAGGGCTGAGGGAGAAAGGACCCTAGAGGACACAGCCAACTCAGGAGCTGCTGCAGGCAGAGAACTGGCTGGGAAGCAGCCAACAAGTGCTGCTAACCTGTGCTTTCTTCCCACACGTACTTTATTGGAAACACAAGTATTGCCAGCTGGGTGTGAGCCCGGGCACATTTTTTTTTTTTTAGTAGCATTATTTTCATCTACAAAAAACAACTGCCTCCAAAACTGATGCACAGGAATGAAGTTCTGTAACTCCTGACTCACATGCAATGGAGTAGAGGGTGAAGAGTTGCTGCGGGTGGAATGCTTGTGCGCCTTCCCAAGTTCATGTCGAAACTTGATCTCCAAAGCCACAGTATCAGTAAGTCTGGCTTTTGGAAGGGGATTGAATCATGATGGCCGTGCCCTTGTCAGTGGGTTTAAGTGCCCCTCTTAAAGGTCTTGAGAGAGGGAGTTCAACCCTCTGCTTTCCACCCCCATGAGGACAGTCTTCCCACCCTCTGGAGGATGCAGCATTTAAGGCGCCATCTTGGGATCAGAGAGTGGCCCTCATCAGACAATGAGCTTGCCTGTGCCCTGATCATGGATTTCTTAGTATTCAGAACTGAGGAACATGTTTCTTTTGTTTATAAAGTATCCAGCTTGTGGTATTCTATTATGGCAGCACGATAGAATAAGGCAGGAATGAAACTCCTTCTGTCCCATCTCAGCCACCTGAATCCACCTTGGGGAAGAAAATCACAGTACAACAATTCTCTCTGCCTCAGCGTATCTATCAGAAAAACGGGGGCAATAACCTTTACTTCTAAAGGTGCTGCAGGAATCTAATGGGATAGTGTGCAATTCCTCCAGTACACCCTCTGGTTCCCGAAAGATGGGCAGTTCTCTGAGATTCAGTTCCCTTCATTCATCAGTCAAATGGTGAGTTTAAGTGATAAAGCTACAAGAATAAAGGGAGTCACCTTTTGTTGCATATGGTTTTATCAAGTTGGTGAAATCTGGACAGCTCCCACACGAGGCCTCGCCAAGGTCCTGGTGGTTTTGATTTAAGTGGGCGTTGGGATGATGCAGACAACAGCTAACACTTCTGGAGTGCTTTCTAGAATGCAAGCCTTGTGCACTCAGTGCGTGACCTTACTTATTCCTTATAAACCTACCACAGTTAGTTTTTTTTTTTTTGTCTTTTGGATTTGTTTGTTTGTTGTTTGTTTGGACACTGGGGCTGGAACCCAGGGCTGAGCATGCTAAGCCTGTGCACTGCCACTGGGCCACACCCCAGCCGCACAAATTAGGTTTCGATCATCCTGTCTTATGAGTGAGGAGTGAGAAGCAGAGGTGAAGTATCTTGCCCATATTCATACCTCTAGGCAGTGACACAGCTGAGATCCAGAGTCTGTCCTCCAATCCTGGGCCCTGGGGCAGGGCTCTAAGTCATCAGCAGATGTTGGGCAGAGGGACCTTC
This sequence comes from Glis glis, assembly GCA_004027185.1. Lineage (NCBI taxonomy): Eukaryota > Metazoa > Chordata > Mammalia > Rodentia > Gliridae > Glis > Glis glis. Next base: position 48,353 of record PVJS01003343.1, read on the forward strand.
AGTCCTCCCATGGTGGGCTGCTATAGTTCCAGGTCCCTGAGGGCCCAGCACTCTACATGCTGAGCAGATTCTGCTGCTACCTGGAGGCTCTGAGGCACGGAGAGCTTGAAGGAAGCTCCTCCAGCTTCTCAGTCTCTAAGTGCTCCTTGAAGATGACCCATCTGAAGCGTGTCTGTGAGCTTTCTTCCCCCGCCTCCCCTTTGTAGAACTTCTGTTCCACTTCTTAAAAGAAATGCATCATCTCCTTCATCCTGCATCTAGCCCCTGGGGTATTGAGCAGAGGGAGAATTCTGTGGGTTCCAAGCAAAGGAGCTGCCCTCAGAGATATTGAAGTGGCAGTGTCTTATTTCTTCAAGGATCAAACACATGCAAAGGTGTGTCTCAGCTCTATTTCTCTTTTTCTCTGTTTATTACCTATCTGTCTATCTTCCTTCCTTCCTTCCTTCCTTCCTTCCTTCCTTCCTTCCTTCCTACCTTCTTTCCTTCCTGTACCCACACATTCATCCATCAACCCATCCATCCATCTAGCCACATATCCATCTAGCTCCCTTAAAATCTGATTTTAAGAATGAGAAGTTCAACAGAGCCCGTGAGTTAACAATTCTCTTAAACTTTCAAATAAAGTCAAATTTTCTTACCAGGTAGAGAGTTGGCTTTTGCTGATGAGTTTGACAATTAGGACAGGCTTTGCCAATTGGGCTATACAGCAGATATCTTTCATAAATTAAATGAGTTAAATCTGACTCCAAGGTTTGGATGAAGGAGAGTTAAGGTATTTATTCAATGATCTAGAGCTGCACTGTCCAATATGGTAGCCATAGCTACTAAGGACCACAGAGCACTTGACATGTGGCTAGTCCAAACTGAGATGTGCTGAAGGTGTAAAACACACACTCATTTCAGAGACTCAGTGTGAAAAAAGAGAATGTGAAGTATCTTGGTAAAATATTTTATAATGATTGCATGTTAAGATGATCATTTTTAATATATTGAGTAAAATAAATCATATTAAATTAATGTCACCCATTAATCTTTTATTCTTTCAATTGTGGCTACTAGAAATTTTTAAATTGCATTTGATATTCTCCTTGTATTTCTATCTATATTTTTTGGTACTGAGGATTGAACCCAGGGGCATTCTACCTCTGAGATACACTCTCAGTCCTATTTACCTGTTATTTAGAAACAGGGTTTCACTAACCTGCTGAGGCTGGCCTTGAACCTGTGATCCTCCTGTCTCAGCTTCTCAAGTACTGGGATTATAGGCATGTGCCACCACACCTAGCTCTCGTTATATTTCTAATAGACCTTTCTGCTTCAGAAAGTACATCCCTTGAAATCAGGTAAGCAGACAACAAATTTTGATATGTCTATTTAAAATGTCACAGTGGTACATGGTTTTAAAAATTATTTTAGAATACACATAAGCAAAGACTATTTTTTTTTACAGATGGGGAAATTTTGGCCTAGAGAAAAGAGGATGATTTGCCTGATTGTGTGGCTTTTGGGAATTCTGTAATGATCACAGAAGATTAACTTGCAACCTATTAAGTCTTGACAAATACAGGGATAATGACCTCAGTCATATCTCCATGAAGATTAAGTGAAGTTTTCCCTTGGAAAGCACATCTCTTGACTGTACTTTCAGACCCTCTGGCATGTGCAGAGTATGGAGAGACTGTCATTTGGCCACACTCTTCTCCCTTGCCCACACAACTCAGAAAGGAAGTGTGGGGTCCTGGAAAGAGCACTGGCTGAGAGAGGAGAGGATGGGGTCTGTCTCCCTTTTTGTATATATGCCCAGAAGCATTGCTGGATCATATGTCTTTATATACTTTTTTGAGGGACTGCCATACTGTTCTTCTACAGCATCTGCACCATTTTACATACCCACTAGCAGTTCATAGAAGTACCAATCTCTGCACATTCAACACTTGCTCATAGGCTCCATTTTATACCCAACACAGGGCCTATCCACATGAGGGCAAGGTAGAAGTTCAACAAACTGCTCAGCAAGTGATGAGTCATGGTGATATCTAAGAAGCTTGTCAGCCACTGGAGCCCAGAGCCACATGTGAAAGTCTCTGTGCAGGTTTCCAAGGTTAGATATGTCCCTGTCCCTTTTAACCCGCATAGCTTGAAGGCAACTGGGAAACTGCTGGTCTCTCCCCCACAGCCCACCCTTTCTGCAGCCTTTGCTCATTCATCTAAGAGATCAGGTCAAAGGTTGGGGAGTCATATGACTTGGCTATTTCTCTCACAGTTCAACCACAATCCATTAACAACACTTGTCAGCTCTACTTTAAACATCTATCCAGAGTTCTTTATGTCTCCCCTCATGCCAACCTGGTCCAAGCCACCTTTGGTCTTGTAGGAACCAGAGTGATGCTCTAAAAACCCAAGAAGCCTTAGAGTCCACCTCTCAGACTCTCTGAAGCTGCCCTTCTCACCAGGTGAACCGCACAGCCTGCAGAGTCAGAGGCTCTCCTCCCTGGCCTGGTGACCTTCTCATTTTGCCTTCTGATTCTTTCCCATGTTCTCACATTCCTCCAGGCCTCGGCAGTGTCTGATCCCTCTAAAGGGATGCCCTTTTCCTGGCATGGATCTAATGTGTCCTGATGGCAGGGACCTTCCCAGCATCCTTCTATCATAGCACCATCCCCCAGATGCCACAGTTGGCTTGCCCTCTGCGTTACTTTCCTGGGGCTTTCCTAACAATTACCACACACTTGATGGCTTCAAACAATGGACATTTTTTCTGTCATAGCTCTGTAGGCTAGAAATCAAGCCAAAGTTGGGAATCAAGGCATCAGCACAGCTGTGCTCCCTCTACAAGCTATAGGGAGCACCGTCCTTGCTTCTTCCAACTTTCAGTGGCTCCTGAATTCCTTGGTTTGTGGCTGCAACATTCCGATCTCCAACTCTGTCTTCAAGTGGTCTTCTTCTCCATGTTACTGTGTGTCTTTTATGGTATTTTAAAAGGACACATTTCTTAGATTTAGGGTCCACCCAAATCTAGCTTGACCTGCTCTTTATTCCTACGTTAATTATGTCTACAAATGCCCTATTTACAAATGAGGCTAAATTGTAAAGTCCCAAGTGGACACAAACTTTGGGGTGGCATTCTTCAATCCACCGCATCGCATCCTCCTTTTTCCTTTTTTGCATTTATGGTCATCAGATTAGAATCTCTGTTTAGTTGTTTGCTATCTCCAGCTACAAGAATGTGAGTTCTAGCAGGACAGAGATTTGAGTCTGTTTGTTACTACTGCAGCTGCCCAGTGGGACCTGGGCATAATAGGAGTCCTATAACCATGTGTGGGCTGGAAGACTGAGTGCCCTGCCCTCTGCATTTCCCCAGAGGTGCTATGTCAGCAGCTCTCCATTGTGCTAAGGATTCCTCTGTTTCTGGAGCTGGAGTGCCCCAGGGGGCACTGTCCCTGGAGGAACCTGCTAGTAAGATTCCCCTGGGGTTACTCTAGCATCAATCTCCCCCTGGCCCTGCAAGCAGGTAGATCCCCAGAAGTTCCCACAGCACAGTAGTTTTAAAAATGAATTACCTTCTCTGTGTGCATTTCCTCTGATTACAGAGGTAAAGCATGGAGTGGAATTGATTGGGTGGCCACGTGAGCAATAATTAATGGCTTCTTTGCTGCCTGATAGGATGGTTAGTTGTTTTTGCATTACATTTTTAGAGTTTAAAAAGCTAATAACACAAGGAAAGGAAATGCGTATTCACTGAAAAGAAAAAGACAAAAACATAACAGTAAAATATTAAAAAGAAGGTGGGGGAGCATTTGTAAAACCACAACTCATGGGCAACCATCTTTGGCTTATTCTCAATCCATTGATTTTCTCTGTGGTATGAATCTTGGTTAAGATTGTACCCCATATTCAATTTTAAATCATGCTCTTTTTCTCTTAAAATTAGGCATTGAGCATTTTCCACATCATTAAAGACTACTAATAGTTACCATTTGTGCGGTGCTCACAATGTGCAGGCGCAGGGCCAAGTGCTCTACTCAATTTACTCTTTTAATTTTTGCAACAGCTGTATGCAGCTTGAAGGGACGGCCCTGGTACCAGGTGATCAGATGCCCCTTGTGGCTCTGTCATATCTCCTGGTCTGTGTACCTTTGAGCAATGTGGATGTATTTGTTTCGGGTGGCTGCTGTAACAAATATTGTGGACTGGGTAGCTTAAAACAACAGACAATGATTCTTTCACTGTTCCAGCCAGAAATGGAAAATTAAGGAGTCAGCAAGGTCATGCTCTCTGAAGACTCTAGGGAGAATTCTTCCTAGCTTCTGGTGGTTGCTGGCAATCCTTGGTCTTTCTCAGCTTACCTATGTACGCATGGCCCAGCATCTGCCTCCATCTACCTGTGGCCTTCTTTAAAAACATCAGTCACTGGAGTTTGGGACCATTCTATTTTATTTTATTTATTTATTTATTTATGTGATAGTTAATCTAAGTTGTCAACTTGACCTGATCATGACACACCCAAGATTATGTGATTTTGGGTGTGTAACAGCAGATTAAAGAGAAAGCCCTGCCCTGAATGTAGGCAGCAGGATTCTGATAGGTGCGGACTTAGATAAAGAGGGAGAAGCCACGTAGAGTGTGTGCCACTCGTTCCGAGGAAAGCGCATCTGCTCTCGCCTGAGATCGTCAGCTGCCGT
>PVJS01003343.1:53134-76541 GCA_004027185.1 Glis glis
TCCACCATCGTTTCTCCGAAGAAGCTTTCTGATCTTCACATCTTGGACTGGGACTGAATTAGTGGTTGCTCCAATCCTAAGACTCCAGCTCTTAGACCGTTCGACCAGCTACTGGTTCCTCTGACCCTCCACGTGCAGTCAGAACCTGGGACTACATTGCTGCAAACTGTAAGCCATCTGATAAATCCTTTTTTTAAAATATACTCATTCTGTGTATTCTGTTAATCTAGAGAACTCTGTCCAATACACACCTCTTCAAGATAAGGAAACAGTAGAAGAGAGAGATTAACTGGCTCCTCAAAAGTCACTCCAACAGTTAGTGCCTGGCAAAAGTCCTAATAATTCTTTTATAGAAGTTTAAAAGTGTCAGGACACCATGACAAGTCTTGAGATTTTTTTTAATGAGAAATGTTTTATTAAGAGAAAATTGTTAAAAATTGTTAAAATTTTAATGTTAGCAAGAGATGATTTGAGGTATTTTAGAGACATTTAATTGTACCCCATCCTGGCTTGCCCTTTTATTTATTTATTTTTTGCTGTACCGGGGATTGAACGCAGGGGCGTTCTACCTCCGCGCTACGCCCCCGGCCCTATTTTTTATACTTTATTTTGAAACCGGGTCTCACGAAGTTGCGGAGGGCCTCATTAAGGAGAGAGAGAGAGAGACAGACAGACAGAGAGACAGGGGGAGAGAGAGAGAGAGAGAGAGCGCTGAGGCTGGCCGCGAACCCGGATCCTCTGGTCTCCGCCTCCCAAAGTACTGGGATTACAGCATGTGCCACCACGTCCAGCGCGGGACCATTCTAATCTAGCATGACCTCATCTTAACTACTCACATGGGACAATATTCTTATTTCCAAATAAGGCCACATTCTAAGGCTCCAGCTGAACATGAGTTTTGGGGGGACACTACTCAGCCAAGTCCAGGGTGCTCTCCATGTCTCAGCTTCCTCGTTTGTCAGACACAGTGATTGAATGAGGATATGCGTGTGTATTTATAGTGTAGAACTGTGGCCAGTATGTGGCAACTCCAAGGAATGGGCTCACTGAACTAACCAGGTAGTTACAAAAAATAGGAAGATGTATCTGAGCCCTGTAACCCTGGATGACATAACTGGCATAATGTGGAACTGCAGGAAAAAATCTTGGTAGGTATCAACTTTTTAGTATTGAAAAGCAACCAAGAAGCCAGGCGTGGTGGCCCACGCCTGTAATCCCAGTACTTGGGAAGCTGAGACAGGAGGATTGCAAGTTTGAGACCTGCCTAAGCAATATAGTGTGACTCTCAGCAACCTAGCAAGACCCTGCTTCAAAACAAAAAATAAAAAAGGTCTGGGGGTATAGCTGGGTGGTAGAATGCCCCTGGGTTCAATCCTCAGTACCACAAACAAAACAAAACAAAACAAACAAACAAACAAACAACAACAAAAAAAAACAATCAATAGAAGAGACATTTATACCAGACTGGGCTGACTACGACTCCCAGCTTTAGTCGCTTGGGTGAATTGCTTAACTCTCCGAGGCTCCTAATCTCAGCGCTGACATGAGATGCCCTCCCATCTCACTGAGCTACTGCAAGGCCAAAGCCAATCTGTACGGGTCTCGTAGCCCAATAGGAGGCACACACAATGTACTCTGAAAATGATAGCTGTGATTATTTTAACTTTAAATCTAGCTCTGCTGATTTTACGTGTCCATTTGTTTGTTTAAAAGATAACATTTTTTTATTACAGAAGTCACATATGTTCTTTATAGAACAGTTAGAATAGATAAGGGAAGAGGAAATATTAATTACCCATAATGTCACCATATAAAATCAATACCTACTCAAGCATCCTACTAGTATAGCACATCTCAGGTATACATACATATATACATACATATATGTATGTGTATATATGACATGCATTTTAATGGGATATCTGTGAGCTGTCTTTTCTTAGCTGTAACCTTGAAGCATTGTGTGTGTGTATGTGTGTGTGTGCGTGCACACATAAATATAATTTGTCACAACTACATGCCCTTACATCAAGTGGCTGTATTACGGGACAGTGAGCCCCACCTTATTTAGATGTCAGATGCTGTGTTCTCATCCTTGGTTTGGACAGTGCCTCTGTTTCCATGGTGACATGGGTCTGGGGCATATTCTGGGGCCTCTTCTGTGTCTAGCCCAGGGACCATGCAGGAGAGTGTGAATGTTGCAGGGGACACACTTGTGAGGGGTCCTGATTCATGAAGTATCTCATGATCTCCTCAGCGGGTCCTTGCTGTGTGCTTTTGGGACTCTCTTTTGTAGGCCAGGGAACTGAAGAGTCTGACATGCTGAGAAAATACCGAAAGGAGGAAATGGTGATACTGGATCCTAATAGAGACCTCTGTTTCAGCAGAGGCTTAGTCTTCCATAAACACACTCAGTGGCTGCAGGACAGAGGACCTGTGCCTACATTCTCTTAATCATGGCTCCCTCCGCTGCCCCTCCCACCACCTGGGGAAATAAGCAGATACTCTCACTGTGCCTCTGGGGGCCTCAAGGTTCTTAGTTCATTTTGTGCTGTGATAACTGAATACTACAGACTGGGTCATTTATAATGAGCAGAAATACGATGGCTCCCAGTTCTGGAGACTGAAAAATCCAAGATCAAGGAGCCAGCCTCTGCCAAGGGCCTTCCTACAGTGTCATTCCAGGATGGAAAGGGACAAAAAAAAATAGGGTGAAAGAGAGCAAGAAAATAAAAAGGGGTCGAAGTCCCCTTTTCTTCTCTCTTATTTTATGGTGCTGGGGATCGAACTCAGGAGCATTCTACCTCCGAGCTATATCCCACCCCCATTTTTATTTTTTTTTTTTTTTGGAACAGAGTCATGCTAGGTTGACAAGAGTCTCACTAATTGGTGAGGCTGTCCTCGAACCTGCGATCCTCCTGTCTCAGCCTCCCAAGTATACTGGGATTACAGGTGTGCACCTCCCCTCCCTGCTTTGAAGTCCTCTTTTTTTTTAATGAACCAAGTCCCACAGTAATAGCATCAATCCATCCATGCTACCCTGATGGCCTAGTCACCTCTCACTGGGCTCCAGCTCCCTACAGTGTTGCAGAGATGAAATTTCCAACACATGCTTTTGGGAGGACACATTCAAACCATAACACAAGGCCCTTCATCACTAGGGAAATGAATATGGGGGAAAAGCCTGTAGAAGATGCTTCTTCTCCCTACCTCACGTCCTCACGGCTATCACAACAGCGCTTTCTTCCTTCACTAGCCTCTGAGCCTTTCGAGGGAGGAACTTTCTTTAATCCAGACTACTGTGCCTAACACAGAAGGAATGTAGTAAGAACCACACTGGTTGAATCAAGCAAAGAAAAGATTAATGCGTCATCGTGGGCAAGAGCTGCCTGCCTGACCAGAGCCTTTCAGCCACTGTATATTAAAGATCCCTTATGTTGATGTGACATTATACAGATTACACATCTGCTTATATCCATCATCTTAGGAGGTAGGCTGAGTGTAAATTCAAATGATGTTTTTTCATAATGAGAACGATTTTTCCCTCCCATGTTCACTTGGCTCCTGGGACTCGTACATCATGGTGGCACCCTTAATAGCAGTGTGGTTTCTTATTTTTAAATATTAATTTAGTGGGAGTAAACCGGAACTTCTTTAGTTGATGGGGGGAAGGTTTGAACATTTTTGGAAAGTGTCCATTTCTGTTCATGATTCACTTATGTCCTGTGATCTCAATCTACTTTCTTCTTATCAGTTTGTGTAGTTACAGCACAGAGGAAAGAATTTAATCACTGAAGACCCCAGTTATAACAACTTCCCCTCACATGTTTTTTTAATTTTATTATAGTTAAGTGCTTTCTTTTATACAAGAGTTTAGCACTTTTTGCATAGTCATATCTCTTGATATTTTCTCTTAAGACACCTTCAAAACTCTATAATTTTAAAAATCCCCCCTGTTAAAGAGAATTGATAGGGGAATTAAGTGCATAGATTTTTTTCCTTTTTATTTTTCCATAGTTTACTTTATAAAATCTACCTGGGGTTTGTTTGATGCCAGTTATGAAGTGAGACTCCAAGCTTACTTCTTCCCAAATTTAAAAGCAGCCTTCTAATTTCCACTTATTGATTTATCTTTGTTACATACACACACACACACACACACACACACACACACACGAACACTAGTACACACACATTTCTCTATGACATATTTAAGTCTTAAATATAATAGATAAGTTCTTGGGTACCTGTTTATTTCTATAGGTAGCTGATCTTACAAGCCCCATTTATTTCACAGATAAAAACAGTGAGCCATAGAAAGGCAAATTTGTTTTCATGGACTCACCCAGAGGGGTATCTAAGAGGACAGCCGGTTTTTGTGGATTCCCAACAAACTGCTATTCCATTGATGTCATAACATCCTGTCCTTTCTCTCATGAAATACCATGATTAACAACACCACTTATTTCCATGTTCTGTTTTTCCAATTAGATTTACACAGTCCAATAAATTAAACACCAGCAACATGAGGCTATTGTGTATTTGAAAAGCTGCTCATCCAAATGGAGATGTGCCACATGTACCAAACACACAAGAGGATCTGAAGACTTGGTGCAGAGAAAAGAAGATCCAGTGTCTCATTGATAGTTTGGGGAGTGATTACCTATTGAAATGATAATATGTGGGATATATTAGATGAAATAAAAGTTATCAATAAACTTAATTTCACCTGTTTCATTTTACTTTTTAAATGTGGCTCTTAGAAAATTAAAAATTACATATGTGACTTGTATTATGTTTTTGTTGAATAGTGTTAAAAACTAGATCGTTAATTCCACAGGGGCATTTCATTTTATTTTTGTTCTTTTCTCACCAGTTTGCCTTAGCAATTAGCACAATTCCTAGTGCATAACAAATACTCACTAAGAATTTGTTAAGTGAATGAATGTGTTTACACAACTGCAGCCAGGCTGCTCTCTGGAAGGACAGGATTCTCAAAAGTCATGGTGGCCGAGTTATTTCTCTAAGTTTAAAGGGATTGGTTAGGACACATGATAGTGATCAAAAAGAGTCTCTTAGTCTCTCGGGGTCCACAGAGGACAATCTGGATGGGGCATGAACTCAGGCCACAGCCTGTCTGAGACCTCCTACATTGCTAACAAGGGAACTTTATGGCATGGCTCTAATGGCACCTGGCAGAGCATAGATAGAAGGTAGATTTCCACTCGCATAATGTGATTCATTCTTTCTTTCTCTCTCTCTCTCTCTCTCTGTGATAGTCAATCTAGGTTGTCACCTTGACCTGATCATGACACACCCAAGATCATGTGACTTTGGGTGTGTAACAGCAGATTAAACAGAAAGCCCTGCCCTGAATGTAGGCAGCAGGATTCTGATAGGTGCGGACTTAGATAAAAGAGGGAGAAGCCGCGTAGAGTGTGTGCGACTCTTTCCGAGGAAAACGCATCTGCTCTCACCTGAGATCATCAGCCACCGGCTTTGCCTTTCTCTGAAGAGCTTCTTGATCTTCTCGGCCTCCAGCTCTTGGAACTGAAACTTCACCATTGTTTCTCCGAAGAGCTTCCTGATCTTCACATCTTGGACTGGGACTGAATTAGTGGTTGCTCCGATCCTAAGACTCCAGCTCTTAGACCGTTCGACCAGCTACTGGACACGTGGTGGTTAAAATGATAAATGTTATGTTTTCTAGGTTTTACTACAATTTAAAAATAAAAATAAAAATGTAAAAAGTAAAAACCATAGGAAAAATATGTAGTATAGAATCCTCCCATATATCTCCAGGTGTTAGGAAGTGGATGGGAACAAGATACCTGGGAGCTCTGCCAGTCTGCACCCCAACCCCTACTGGGCGTCAGGTCAGTGGGAGGGGCCTTATGATATTGGAATTTATTTTTGGTACTGGGAATTGAACTTAGGGGCATTCTACCTCCAAGCTACATCTCAGCCCTTTTTATTTTTTTATTTGGAAACAGGGTCTAAGTTGCCGATGGCCTTGATAAGTTGCTGAGGCTGGCCTCCAACTTGCTATCCTCCTATCTCGGCTTCGCAAGTACTGGGATTACAGGCATGAGCCACTATGCCAGGCTTAAGAAATGCTTAAATTATAAATCCAAGGCACCTGTGCATACACAAGTAGGCGTCTCCCACAGATTCCCGGCTAAGGATTGTCTGGAAGGTTTCCTAGTCCAGGGCCAGGTCCTGGAGATCAGCAAAGGACAGAGCCCATCTGGAGGCAGGAGGCAGGAGAGCCCAGGCACAAGCAGAAGGAGGTGGAGCGTAGTGGGGAGGAGTGTGAGGAGAGACCCAGGAGGAGGCTGGTGCTGGGATCAGCAGTTCCCATGAGTCAGCTCCCCCAAGGGTACTAGGAAGCTGCTGCAGGGCCTGGGAAGGGGAAAGACACATTAAAATTAACCTTTGTGACAGCTCACCCTGGAAGCTTCCTGGCAGCAGGGAGCAAGATGCTTCAGTGAGAGCACCTGGCAGCCAATAGGGAGGAGTGGGCAGACCGCAGTGTTCAGGAGGCAAGCAGGCCCATGGGTTCCTGTTTGGACAGCTGAGCCGATGTGGGGCTGGGTAAATATTTGCTGCCTGGATGTTTGGGTGGGTGGATGCTTGGGTGGTGAATAGATGGATGGATGGATGGAGACTGTGCTTTCTTTGAACCTCCAGATCTTTGAATATACTGTTCACCCCAAGATGTCCTAATTCCTCATACTCCTTGAGGGTATGTCTCAAGCCTCCTCTGACCGTATCCTTCCACAATCCCTCCTTTGGGTTCCCGTGGCACCCTGCAGTTTTCTCTTTCTAAGCACTCCACTGTCGACTTCCTTCCCTGTCTCTGTACACTTTAACAAAACGAGGGCCATGGCTGCCTTCTTTGTGCTTTCAGTATCGGGCTTAGGAGGGTTTTAAGTTAGCATGTATTGAATGACTGGATACATGAAAACAGCCCTCAAATCCACCAGATCATAAGCTCCATGAGAGCAGGAGCCACAACCGCCTTGGTCGCCTTGGTCACTATCCTGTTCCCCAAGTCTGCCTGCCACACAGGCTGGTCCTCTGCAGAGGTAGGACATGAGTTTTCTTCAAGGTCAGATATAAAAACAAATCTGAACAAATCTTTGCTCCTAAGAAACTCCCCTGGTACCATGGGAACGCAAGTTACACCATTCTCATTATATCTACAGAATATCCTGTGAAAGAGAATGATTCTCCTCAGGGCCTGGGGCCTCCACACACTCACTTAAGCACTTCATCGCTCTCTCATTCACTTATTCATTCATTAACTCATGCATTCATTCTTCAGCAATAGCCTTTGATCTTCTCTGGCCACAAAATCCCAGATGTTGGTATTCTGCTCCTGGACATCATCCTTTGCCAATGAAGCATGGTGATGTCTAAGGAGCTGTCCAGTACCAGGGACCCACCTTCTGTAGCCACACCCTACCGGCCCAGGCCACCACTGAGGTCAGCATTACAATGGATTTATCCACTGCTGAGATTACAACCAAGGCCTGCTTTCAACATTGCCACCCCATTTCTGTGAGGTCTAGAGGGGCATTCTATATCCAAACCATTGCAGAAATGTTAGTGATGATTATTACCTGAGCCGCCCTCCCAGCACGCTGCGTGTCCCTGGCCTGGTTCTCATGAGGGTGTCCTGTCATTGTCCATCTTTCCCCATCCTGTCTGCCACCTGCAGCAATGCCTCCCTGCCCCACCCCACCCCAGCACTACACAGAGCCCAGGGCACATCAAAAACCCAAGTCATCCATAGAAACCAATGAATGAAGAGGCCACCATGGCCTGATGTTCAGCTCTCCAGCTATGTACCCAGCTCATGGACTAGTGAGCTTCCCAGGAGCACTGTCTGAGGAGCACTGTCTTCTTTCCAGGGCTGCATACTATCTCTGCAAACAGGCCCCACTGTTTCCTGTGAGAATGCCCTCCTGGGAGGCGCTCACAGCCACATAGTAAGAGCTCTGCACTCCCAGAAACACCTGGGTATGAGCAAGGGGCCTGGGTAGCTCACGTTTCCCTGTGAGGGACAGGGGATTCCTGGGAAACTATAACTGACCACTTAAACTGAGTCTTTAAAATGATAAAACATTCCAGGGAAATGTGACAGGCTGGCAGCAATGAGTCATTTATCTGTGGCTGGGGACAGGCGAGTGTCAGGGCAGATAAGAAAGGGGATGCTGGGGAGTGTCAGGAATTCCACTTAATTCTGGCTCAGGGCTGGCTTGGTTTTGAAATATGTGGCCCAAGAGGTGTTGACATGAAGCTGTTTGTATACAGTTTTCCTGTGGGAACCAAGGCCTCAAGGACGGGTGTGAAGGGTGCTTGTTTTCTGCCCCTCATTGGAGCCCCATGCTGGGAAACCAAGGGGGCCTCCCCAGGAAGACACCAAGAAACGCGCCCAGGAGTGTGTGCAAGGTGCGTGTAGACTAGAGCTGTGTATCTCGATTGTTTGTAATATAAACAGACTTCGGTTTGTTTAACTAAGTGTAAAAGGTTGATTTACCAGAAGGTGGAGAGATTTGGGAGACCTGAGCCACAGGCCTTTGAGGTTAGAGATCCCTCTAGAGGGAGAGTAAAGGTGGGAACACTCTGTCCAAATGCCAGATAGCAAATATCTCCTACTGTAGAGCCATAGTCAAGTGGGACCTCGGAGAGCAAAGGAGCCATAGACCATACTAAATGAAGGAACCTAACCGTGTTCCAATAAAACTTTATTTCAAAACAAGCAGTTGCAGGACTTAGTCCTCAGGTGGTGGGTGCTGACCCCTGGTCTGGACTGAAACTGCAGAGAGCATCTAGGCTTCCTCCCACTCCTTTCCTCTCTCCCTACCCAGGACTTCTCCTTCTCCTAAAGGTGATTCTGATTGGTGAAAGGTAGGCAGTGATTGGTTCAGGACCCCAGGCCTACGCCAATCAATTCACTGACTCACGATTGGCTGCAGTGATTGGCTCAGGTTTGGCCAATCTGAGTAAAGCAAGGACTTTCATTCCGTGAAAGGAAAAAAAAGGAGACTTCCCCCTCCGCCTCTTCCTTTTTCTCTCCTTCCCTCTTCCTCTCCATTCCCCTCTTTCTCTCTCCTCCTGTCCCCTCCCTCTACTCCTGTGCAAGAACAGCTGGCATTTGTGAAGGAGCTCATGGGATCTGAGGTTTTCATCCATCCAGGATCCAGGGATTTATCCCCCATCCCTTTCCACTTCAAGCTGCGCCAGAAAGATACTTCTGTGTCAACTTCCAGTAAGTTCTAAGGGGGTATAGACTTGAATAAGTCACACCAAGCCATTCCCCATGTCCTCATCAAGCTGGTGGCTGGCGAGGAAGAGGAAGCACAACCAACAGAATCAGTTAAATGTGATGCGGCAAAGATGAAGAACGAGGACAAGCTGCTGTCCTTATGCAGAGAAGGTGGCTCAGGGTGGGGACAGAGGCTCTCAGATGAATGGAGGCCAAGTGTGAGCAGAGCCCAGAGGGGACTGAGGTGTGACAGGGCAGGTGGAGGGACAAGCATGTGCAGTCTCAGAAGGTATCGTGTTCAGGGATCACTCCAGATCTTTCATGCTCCACCTGCCCATGCGAGTCCTCGGCTCCTTTACAGTAGCGGACCCAGAGAACTACCTCCATGCCATCACCCAGCAGCTGGTGGAAGCCCCAGTGGGCAGGTGCTAGGAGCAGCTGACCTTGGTGAACACAGTTGTAGCAGAGACGGGAAACTGACCTTCCAGGACAGATGTCCACAGACTACGTGGACAACCTTGAGCCACCATAAGCACGCATAATTGCAGACCCCTGGGCTCTTTAATGGGTGTTCTGAGGCTAATTGATGTCAAATAGATTTGTGTGCGATTATGGGTCTAGAACTTCCCATCTGTGTGATGTTGGAGAAATCACTTTGCCTCTCTGAATGCAGTTAGCTCATGTGTATGGAGGGTTACTCAAATCTATCTTCAAGAGTGGCTGTGGGACTGGAAAGTATGGGTGCAGAGTCCCTGGTGCACAGTAGTTGCTCAAGACAGTAGACTCAAGACAGTGATGTTAGAGTAATCAGTGAGGCTGGTTCCAGCATGCAAAGTTTTGGGAACTTGACAATTTGTAGGATTTTTGAGCTTCTAAAAGTCCTGCAGGAGAACATGAAAGATCTTGTTCCTCTCCAGCTGTGGGTTGGCACACACCTGGTTTGTAGGTTAAAGTTAGTCTAGAATGCCCCCAGCTTGGGATGGGAGCAAGTAGGAGAAGGAACTCTTATTTAGCATTGCTTTCCTGCCAGGCATGGCCTGGGCCCTTTCCCTTTTTACAAGTCCTGTCCACGTGGCCTGTCACTTGTTTGAAGTGTGGCTCCAGAGCCAGAATGTTCAGGTTCCAAGTTCAGGCTTTGCCAACTTCTAGCTTTGTAACCAGGGGCAATATTTTAAAATCCCTAGTTTTCAGTCTCCTCATTTGTAAAATGGGAAGAACAACAGCATGGGTCTTGTTATGAGAATTAAGTTGGTGAATATATATTTAAAATACTTTTATTGGTACAATGTAATTATGCATCATAATGAGATTCAAAGTGATACACACATACGTGTACACATCACTTAGTGTATTTTCCTCTGTATGCCAGCCCTCCCTTCCCCTCCCTCCCTCCCCATACGTGTTGGCCAGTTTGGTGGTGAAATCTTGTATGGACATAACCTTATTTGAACTGTTTCCTGCCTCAGTCCTCATTTTTCTACTCTCCACTTCCTTCCCCCAATTCCCTTGCACTGTTTTACTGATTTTTTTTTTATCTTCATTTGACTGAAGTCCCTTTTGCTTCCTATTTTTGTTCTAGCTTCCACATATGAGAGAAAACATATGACCTTTGACTTCCTGAGACTGGCTGATCTCAGCATAATATTCTCTATCTAGTTCCATCCATTTTGCTGCAAATGACATAATTTTGTTTGTCTTTAAAGCTGAGTAATATTCCATTATGTGTATATACTGTAGCTTCATTATCCATTCATCTGTTGATGGACACCTAAGTTGGTTCCATAATTTGGCTATCATGAATTGTCCTGCTATAAACATGGGTATGCATGCATCACTGTAGTATTTGAACTTCAATTTCTTTGGAAAGATACCAATGAGTGGTGTGGCTGGGTGATATGGTGGTTTCATTTCTAGCCTTTTGAGGAACCCCCATAATGATCTCCAAAGAGACTGTACTAATTTACAATCCCACCAACAGTGTATGAGAGTTCCTATTTCCCCACATCCTCACCTGCATTTATTATTGTTTGTATTCTTGATGATTGCCATTCTGCTTGAAGTTAATACTTTTTAAGCATTCTTAGAATGGTCCCCGAGACCTGGAAAATGTGAAACTGAGGCTAGTTTTCATTACAATGATGATCATCATCACTATCATATTGTATCATCCTTGCTTTGGGTTTTAACACCAGAGCTCTCTGACTTCTAGGGCCAAGCGATTTCTGAAACTTCACTTTCCTCCGTGTGTCGGTAACACAAACCACCCAGGCTGTCCGCTGCCAGCAATCTGACTTTGGGGCCTTGGGCTGTGTCAGTACAGATTCCTGGCTTGCTCTGAGGCTCTGTCCTCCCATAATGAGTTCTCTTGTCAATTACCAGCTCCTGCCCGGTTTGCTCCAGGGCAACGCCTGCAACTGCTGTCTCAGGCTTGGGTCTGGGCAGGGTGTCTCAAATTGGCACTACTATTCAGTGGTCAATCACAATCTAAAACAGATACAGAGGGGAGGCTTCATGCCAGGCAGTTTCTGGAAACTAGCCAGACCTTCTCCCCAATAAGACACTCAGATTCTCAGCGTGCAGTTTCCTACCAGAAGTCTCTTGCTAAGGCCTGCTAGTCCTAATTGCAATCGGCTCTGGCTAGTTCCCACAGGAACTCCTAATAGATAATCTTAAAACAATCTATAAGTTTCTATCTGGGGCTGTTCTCTACCTTTGGGAAAGCACCGTGTATCCCTGAGAGAAGAGATGTCCCCCGACCCTTGCTGGTGTATACACTTCCACTCATGCCCACCTCATCCCAGCTAATAGCAGTCTCTGTAAATGGATTCCTTTGGAATCTACTTGAAAATCAGTGCTGGTCACTGGGGTAGTGGCTGGATAGAGTGAGCCTGATTCCTTTGATAGACCTTCAGCCTGGGGCCCAGACATCTGCTTCTCTGCAGGGAGTATTGCCCAGCAAATGGACCTTCTCCTCCATAAGCACACGCAAGTAGAAGCCCTGCTGATCGAATTACCCTGTGGTCTCCACAGTTTTAATCGGAAGTTTATGGGTCTCAACATGTGCCATTGCTGAGTTTAAGGACCTCCTTGATTTAGGATTTACTTCTTAGCTGGTGATGCTTTCTCATCAGCCCGCGTCTTAGTAACTGCACAGGGTTCTAGGTTGTCTCTGGTTAAAAACCCTTGACACAGCTCTGATCCTATTCCGTCCTGAGAGTTAGTCTTCCAAGTGGAGATTATTAATATCTCTGTTTACCAGATGAGGAAATAAGGCTCAGAGTGGTTAGGCTATTTGCCCCAGGCCACACAGTTGTGCAGACCCAGGACAAGAACCTGAAGTCATTTGGATGCCAAGCCTCTTGGTCTTTTCGCTGTGTTCATTTGTGGCTGTTTATTCATTTATTCCAAATCCATTCATCGAGAGTTTACCAGACAATAATCTATGCTGTGGGGGTCCAGCAGCAGTAAATGGTTTCCACCCTGGGGAGAGATAAGCAATCAACAAACAATCCTGGAAAGTGGTAATTGCTCTGCTGAGGATTAAAGTGAAGCTAGGCAAGGCTGGGGAGGCATAACTAAGGGGGGCGGCATTCTCTATGAGTGTGACTGGGCAACAGCTACAGAAATCTAAAATGCGCATCTACTATGATCCAGCAGTGTGACTCCTAGGTAGTTCATCCCAGGAATGTGTTAGCACATCTGCAAATCAACTGAGCTATCACAAGGATATTTACCAAGTCACTGAACTAGCCAGAGAGTGGAAATACTATGAGTGTCTATCAATAGAGAATGTAGTGTGCCCCTCCCATGGCGCACATTGAGCTATTAAAAAGAGTAAGCTAGATAGATAGAGATAGAGCCATAGAAATATGAAATGACATCTAAGATATTTTGTCAAGTGGAAAAGCAAATTGTGGGACAGTATAATTAGTCCATGGCTGCTTAAGTATGGGGAAAAATCAAAGAAAATAATATATGTGTTCTTTGTGTGTGTGTGTGGTATGGGGGATTGAACCCAGGGATACTCTGCCACTGAGCTATATCCCCATCCCTTTTAATTTCTTATTTTGAGACAGGGTTTTGCTAAATTGCCCAGGCTGGTCTCAAACTTGTGATCCTTCTGCCTCATTTTTCCTGAGTAACTGGGATTATAGTTGTATGCCACCATGTCTGGCAGGAATATATTTGTTCTTAACTGCATGGAACCATGTAAGGAAAGTCTGCATGAAAAAGTAAGAACAGTTACTCCCAGGGATATCTGAGATGGCTGGAAAAAGGAGAAAAACTTTTGCTTTTTTTCCCCTCTGTAACCTTTGGTATCTCTTGAATTAACATGTATTATATATTCAGAACATGTACTATATTTTAAAAAGACACAAAAAAACCAAAACAAAGCAATGTGCATGGCTGATGGTTGATCAATTAAGCTCTCTGCGTGGCTGTAAGATGACACTTAGTCTTGAATAAGCACAAGGAGATAGCCAGGTGACAATCCGGGGCTACAGCTTCCTGGTAGAGAGAACAGCAAATACACAGACCTGAAGACAGGCAAGAACTAATCATGAGAAATGAAAGAAGGCCATTGTTGGGAGGCAGGAGCAAGAGAGAGAGAGAGCAGAGTGGATGAGTTAGAGGTAGAATAGGGGCCAGATTATAGACTTTTTTTTTTTTTGGTCAACCAGAATAAGGAATTGGGATTTTTTTTTTCAGTTTACAAAGGCTTCATTAATAAATATGCTTTGGAAAAGAATGATTGGTCCTACTGCTTCCACATTGGTGGAATAAAGAGCTGTGGTCAACCTCTTATTCCTAGATTCTGCCACAAGACTCAAAACAGAGACTGGTATCTTTCCAGCACTCTTTGCTGACTCACAGCTATGAACAACATCCCTGACAACTTGAATCCAGATGCCCTCGTGCATCGTGCCCAGTTTAGGATTATCTGAATCCATCTTCCCAAGATAGGAATTTGGATTTTATTCCAAAGGTGATGAGAAGAAATTGGTGGATTTTAAGCAGGCAGCATCCAGGTCTAATTTATGTTTCAAAGCAATTACTCTGCAGACAAGAAGAAAAGCATTGAAAGGGGGTAGAGTTGAAGCAGGAAATCTAGCTGGAAACTGGGATTCATCCATGGGAGAGAGGAAGGTGGCTTGACCAGGATGGTAGAAGTGAAGGGAAGAGAGATACACACCTTTGGGATAGGTTTCAGAGTGAATATCACCAGAATTGTTGAAAAATGGAGCGTGGGGTCTTTGCAAAAGAGAATCTCAGGTGGATTTTAATGTTTTAACTTGAGCAAATGGATACCCTGAGCCATGGTGAAAAATACCAGAGAACAGAAATCAGTCATTCCATTTGATGACATTAACTTTGACATTCCTGTTGAAATCATGTTGGAATGCCAAGCAGGCATTTATATGTAAGTAGTCATAGAGTTAGAAAGAGGAAATGACTGGAAACAGGGACTTTGGTGTTAGGATCAAAGAAGAGGGAGTTTAATGGAAGAGAAAAGACCCTTGGAGTTTCCAGTTTTTCTAGGTCGAGCAGAGGAGCAGGAGGCCGAAACAGCCAGTGAATTAGGAGGGAAACTTGAAAATTGTGGTGTTATGGAAGCCAAGAGAAGGAAGCAATTCAAGGAAGAGGAGTTGGACAGCTGGGTGAAAGTCTGCTGAGTGGTTATTGGTGGCCTGCAGGGAATAGTCTTAGATGAATTATGAGTTCAGGAACCCAACCACAGTGAGCTGAGGAGAGAAACCTAGGTGAGCAAGTGGAGGTGGACATGGAAGACAGTCACCAAAGCTGTCTGTTTGTTTTGTTTGTCCTAGATAATAGAGATACCAGAATGGTTGGCATGGCAATGAGGATAATCAGTAGAGAGGGGATAACTGAGGATGCAGAAAGGAGAAGGATGACGTGGATTGGATGGGACCTAGAAAACAATTGGAAACCTCACATTTAAGGATCAGAGACATTTTTTTTTTGTAAGAAGAGAGAACAAGGAGAGGATGTGTGTAGGTAGTTGTTATGGGTGGAGACAAGATAAATGGGATCATGTATAATATTTCCCATATTCTCAATGGATATACACATACACACACACACACACACACACACACACACACACACAAAGCTGCAAGCAAAGTCATAACCTGAGAATGATGTAGTGGTGGGGAGATGAGAGTGTAGAGGTTTGATAAGGGAGAAGATGTGGAATCATCATTTTGCAAAGGAGAAAGAATGGTAGAATTGCAGAAACATTTTACATGCACTTTGAAATTTGTTGTCCTTAATTTAAAGTCAGGCCAGTCTGCAGGGAGGTGTGTTTTTCTCCAGCACTTTTTAGGTATAGACCACTGCATGGGCAAAGAAGTGAGTGAATGAGGTTTGGGCCCTGATCTGATGAGAATGATGGGAGCAGGGACAAAGGAGCTAAGAGTGTCTTCAAGGAAGTGATTCCATTCATGAACCATGGTCCCCAGCTAGGTAAGGAGGAGAGTGTGAGTGTGCCTGGGGCACTTAACAGGACACATCAGTAAGAGTAGCATGTTCTTCAGGAATTGTTGCAATGGTATACTGGGCAGGCAATAGGAAGTAATAGAGGGTGATTGGCTTAGAATAGAATGTCAGAGGGTGCAATTATTGGAATAGCAGGTGAAGGGTATAGCCCGTGAACATAGGCATGTGTAGTTAAGAAGATAAAAGAATATATTGTTGGAGGTGAGATTAAGATGACTTGATGGATCCACATCCTTTTACCACACAACTGGCAATCCTTTCCATCAGAGGGTGTGGTGCACTATTCCACAACTTGAACAGACCTGGCATGGTGACTTGGTTTGGCCAATAGAAAAGGGCAGATGTCGTGGATCAGTTCCATTACCTGGGTGTCAAAAGGTTCTGTGTGTTTGTTCATTCTCTTGGGTCTGTTGGTTTTTCTTGTTTCCTGGAATCGTGGTGAGTGTTTTAATGCCCACGTTCTTTTCTTCTCCTGTCATTTACATTGCTCTTGTATGTGTCTTTTAAAGTTTACTCTTGTTATTTGATTGTCATTGCTTCATCTATGGAGCCTTTGCATTGGACTTAGAGGACACAGGTGCAGAGCCCAGCTCTGCCACCCTAGCCATGCACTGTGGGCAGCTCCATCTTGGGGCTTTCTTTATCTGTAACAGTAGACACAATCAACAATGGCCTTGCAGGATTTTGGAAAGGACCAAATGAAAATGAATGCTTGAAGATGTTAGCATATGGAAGAGGCTCCATATATGTTAGTTCCCTTCTTCCTTCCTTCATTTTCTTTTTCTTTCCTTTTTTTTTGTACTGGGGATGGAACCCAGAGGCATTTTACCTCCAAGCTATACCCCCAACCTTTAAAAATCTTTTTTTGTTGTTTTGTTTTGAAATGGGGTCTCACTAGGTTGCTGAGGGCCTCACTAATTTACTGAGGCTGATCTCCAACCTGCGATCCTTTTATCTCTGTCTCCAAAGTACTGGAATTATAGGCATCTGTCACCATTCCTTGCTGGTTCCTTTTCTTTCTAAAGATTGTATCCCTTATGAGGTCATGAAGTCAATACAATGTGATGGGTCCTGTGGTAATTGCTGGTGATTCAGAGATAAATGGAACATTAAACATTAAATCCTCAATGTTTTAATTAGGGTGATTATTTTTAAAACAGTCATTTTAAAGAATGCTTTAATAGTGCTCCCAGAGGATAAGGGAACCCTGGCAGGGACTTTTACTCTTCTCTCTAGCAGAACCATGAAATGGTCAAGGTGCAAAGATCTTCACTCTTGCTGTTGGATGCTGATTAATAACCAGGATGTAGGGTTGGGTGTGCCTGGTTGTAAATTCCAGTTCTGCAATTTACAATAGATGTGAGCCAGCAAAAATGACTTCAATGGTGAGAAAAGGGAACTCTTGCACACTGTTGGTGGAAATGTAAATGAGTATCGCCATTATGAAAAAGAATATGGATGTTTCTCAAAAATTAAAAACATAGAGCTAACATGTGTTCTAGCAATACCACTACTACTAGGTGTACATCAAAAGGAAATGAAATCAGTACGGTGAAGAGACATTTGCACTCCTGTGTTTATTATAACATTATTCACTTTAACCAAGACACACCAACCATCTAAGTGTCCATCAACTGATGAATGAATGAAAAAATACAGTATACATACACAATGGAATATTATTCATCCATACAAAATAATGAAATCCTGTCATTTGTGACAACATAGATGGAACTGGAGAAATAACTGAAATAAGCCAGGAACAGAAAGACATATACAGCGTGATTTCACTCATATATGGAATATTAAAAAAGTTGATCTCATAGAAGTTGAGATTAGAATGTTGGTTACTGGAGGCTGGGGTGGAGGAGGTTAGGGATGAGGAATAATTGATCAAAGGGTACTAAGTTACAGTTAGATAGGAGCAAGAAGTTCTGGTGTGCTGTCGCACACTGCGTATTTTAGAAAGCTAGAAGAAAGAAGTTTGAATGTTTTCACCATAAAGAAATGATAAATGTTTGAGAAATAGATATCGTTAACCTGATTCAAACATTACACAATGTACACATGTTTTGAAATGTCTTGTGATACCCCATAAATATGTATAACTTTTATGTTTTTATGTATGAGTTAAAAATAAATTTAAATAAATATTCAAAATGTCAAGGAAAAATGATTTCCACTGTTCAAGCCTCAGCTTTTTCATTTGCAAAATAGTTGAAATAATAGCCTCCTCTTTGTGGGGATTTTGTGGGAATGCAATGGGGTGGGGGGTGTGCAGCCCTGAGCACAATGCTTGTTGAATAGCAGGAGAGTCCGGTAACTTGTCCTACCTGGCCCTGATGCGTGAGGAAATGGAGCAGGCTTCCCAAGTCTTCATAGCTGAATAGGGAGAGGGCTACCTCCCAGGTCCTGGTTTTAGTTAGTGTAATTTGAGCTGAAATCTTCCAGGATATGAAATTACAAAGCAGAGTCTTGTCAGGGAGAAAGGATCTCCTCCAATTTCCAAATCAGTTATTTTTCTAGTTTTGAAGTAGTGTCGATTTTCTGAGTTTAAAAAGTGATGAAAAATTAAGTGAGTAAGCCTTCAGAGCCATTATGGAGATTAGGGACCGAGCTGCTTGCCGGAAGGACTGATCTGGTTTCTGCAGTGGGTGGGGGTCCCACCACCAGAGGGGGCATCCCAGACAGAAGCGAGGAATCCAGACTTTTACAGGACCTCAGGCACAAGTAGAGAGGACTGCTGGATGGAGGAGCTGGGTGTCGAAGGGTATAGGACAGACAGTGAGTGTTCAAGGTAAAAAAAAAAAAAAAAAGCTCTGGGTTCTAGGAACAGTTCACCTCATCATCCTAGTGGCAGCCAGCCCTGAAATAACACAAAATGAGTACTTAAGAACATTTCCTTAGAGTTCTGTCGCATCATCGCTTCTAAATTAAGCCTTAAAACTCAGACACTATCTGATGATAAGAAGGAAGGGTGACATACAACTTTATGAAAAGACCTTAAGTTAGTTTACTGCAGGTTTGATTCAACAAACTTGCTGAGCCTCCTTGGAGCCCCATGTTCTGCTAGCCACAGGAGGCCCCAATGCCCTCCCTGGTCTCCAGTTCTCCAGTCTAGTGGGGGAAAAAATGTGAATACAGAACTCAGCTGAGAGCTGCCTTAGAGGCACAGGCTGGCACTGGCAGTGAGGGAGGGGGCAGTCAGAGAGCCACGCCTTGGAGGATGAACAGGAATTAATCCTGTCGGGACAAGAAGAATGGCACAGAAAGGCAGAAGGAAGGGTGCAGGAAGACCTTCATGGGCTACAGGTATGAGCTTGGTTGCAGGGTTAGTTTCAGAGAAGTGACAGAGAAGTCTGGACAAGGGCAGTTCTACTCTTCAAAAGGAGTGACTATACCTTGTTGCTTCTATATCTTTTACAAACCCTGTCACGATGCCCAGTTTATACCAAGATACTAAATCTGTGATAAATGGATGCGTGTATCAGTGAATGAACGATGTGCCAAAACTTGAGTGGGGATCCTGATATAAGGAAAGGGGCTTATAAAAGAAGAAGGGGTACAACGGATAAGGACTGCCCAGCAGCAGTGGAGGGAAGGCGCCTCCTGAGGCAGCAGAGGTGCTAAAGAATGGATGCTTTGCCGGGCGTGGTGGCGCACGCTTGTAATCCCAGTACTTTGGGAGGCAGAGACCTGAGGATCTGGGTTTGCAGCCAGCCTTAGCTCTCTCTCTCTCCCTGTCTCTCTCTCTCTACTTAGTGAGGCCCCTCTGCAACTTCGTGAGACCCAGTTTCAAAATAAAGTATAAAAAATAGGGCTGGGGGTGTAGTGTGGAGGTAGAACGCCCCTGGGTTAGATCCCTGATATAGGGAAAAAAAAAAAAAAGAATGATGCTTTGCAGTTGGACAAACCAGGCGTGGATCTCACCATGCCAGGCATCCTGTTTGTGGTCCTGGCCAAGTGATGGAACATCTCAGAGCCTCATTCCTCCCTCTATAATACAGGGGTAACTATGCCAACCTGGTTAGTCAGAATGCCTTTAGTTGCAAGAGTCAGCCCAACTCAAGAGGACACAGGCAAAATGGGGACATATTGGCTCACGTAACTGACAAGCTTGAGTGTGGTTTTGTTCAAGAGTTTGAAGGAGTTTGCTATAATCCAGTTTTTCTCCATCTCTTAGCCCTTCTCTCCTCTGGGCCAGCGTGGCTTTCAGAAGCAGCAAGTGAGGGAATTAGCCTACGTCATATATGGAACCTCGTGTCCCCTGCTGGAAACCAGCTACAAGGGTGATCATCACTGTTTCACTCTCTGGAGCAAACGCTGGACTCCTTCCCAGGTTCCCAATGCTTTCCTCCCCTGGACAGCTCCTGTGATACCTTTTGTGATAGTTAATTTTAGGTATCAAATTACTTGGGCTATGGGATACCCAGATGGCTTGAAAAGCATTATTTCTTGGTGTGACTGCGATGGTGTCTCTGGAAAAGATTGGCATGTGTGTCAGGGAGTAAAGAAGATTGTCCCAATCGATGTGGTTGGGTGTCATCCAATCCACCGAGGGCCCAGATAGAATAAAACCGTGGGGGAAAGGTTGGGTTCTCTCTCTCTCTCTCTCTCTCTTTCGTTGAGCGGGGATACCCATCTTCTCCTGGCTTTGAACATCAGATCTCCTAGTTCATGGAATTTGTGGCCAGACTTCCTGGTTCTCCAGCTGGCAAATGACATATTGTGGGACTTCCTTGCTTCCATGAACACAATGAGCCAATTACCACAATAAATCTCCTCTTATCTCCTCTTTCTGTATCCTATAGTTCTGTTTCTCTGGGGAAACCTGACTGTACACCTTAAGGTTTCCTTTTATAATCCTTTCAAGGGCATAGCATTAACCCAACTCTTCCCAGAGGGCAGTTCTCGTATGTCCACGCGGGTGGGCAATCTTCCTTTCCCCTTACAGCATCTGTAGATGTCTTTTCTGAGTGCTATGAGAGCCCATCTCCCTTGATAACTCAAAATTATTATTGGGCACATAAAAATATAAGAGAAATTAGCTGAGATTAATGAAGTTATTGAATTGATAATATGATTATAATTCATTCTAATTTATCCATTAAATTTTTTTTTTTTTTTTTTTTTTTTTTTTTTTTTTTGCGGTACCGGGGATTGAACCCAGGGGCGTTCTACCTCTGCGCTATGCCCCCGGCCCTATTTTTTTTTATACTTTATTTTGAAACCGGGTCTCACAAAGTTGCGGAGGGCCTCACTAGGTAGAGAGAGAGAGAGAGAGAGAGAGAGAGACAGGGGGAGAGAGAGAGAGCTGAGGCTGGCCGCGAACCCGGATCCTCCGGTCTCCGCCTCCCAAAGTACTGGGATTACAAGCATGCGCCACCACGCCCGGCCTCCATTAAATATTTAAGAAACTTACATTTGGCAGCACTTGGCTTGTCCTATCTCTAGTGACTTTGTATTTAGTAGTGATAACGTTATCTATAAACAAACAAAAAAGATGATTGCTGAAGGGGTGTCTTAGGTTTTTTATTATTAAACCTAGCTGAGGGGGATGGTATATTAAGGAACAATGCTTTACCCCCCTTCCTTCCTACAATACAATTCTTAGAATGGCAAAATTTTATTTTTAAATATTGAGTCAGAGTCCTATTTTCCATAGTACAAAGGCTGCCTATAGCTCCAGGCCTCCACCCATCTTCCTAGATTCGATACTGGTAGGAAAGAAAGCTGCTCTTTCCTTAAGTTTGAACATAGAGGGTCGGCCCAGTTGTCCTTGCTCTGAATCTGGTCCTGTGCTCTAATCCGTGGAGCAGTGGGGTGTGCTGCATGGACTGGCTTATGCCCTGATGGCATGCCCACTGAGAGCAGGGTGAGGTCACCCTACCCATAGACATGGATCAAGAGGTTAGAGCAATGGTTTTCCTGGAAGCAATTCAAGATGCTATTACCAAAGAAGGAAGTGCTGCAGGACCACACCAATGAATGTCTAGTGTCCATGGCTGATTGGTGAGGTGGCATCAGGATGGATTAAGAGAATACACAGAGCACCTGACACACCTCACGTACCCAATTGAAACCCACTTGACTTCCTCACTAGCACAGTTGCTGCTGCTCAGAAAACAGTAAGATGCAGTACTTCCTGTTTCAGGCAGTTTATTATATTAGGAAAGAGCATGAATTCTGAAGGCTGTGTGCTTCCAGAACCATGTGAGCCAATTACTATAATAAACCAACCCCAGAAGTCCAACCCCATCATTTCTCCTTGCCAACTGTGTGCCTTGGTCAAGTGACATACCTATCATGTGCCCTGGGAGAATTATGAGTTGATACATGTACTTAGAGCAGTGTCTGGCACAGGGGTAGAGTTCAGCATTCGTGGGTATTACCCGTAGGAGGTCCCTGGTCAATTATCCAGTAAAGACCTCTGATCTCTGCCCATGCAGCAGGAATGGACTCCAATTACAAAGGAATCCTCCTGTCTCCCTCAGCGGGTGCACAAACAATTCCAGCCCCCTGTCCAAACAGTGATCAGGGCCATCTGGAATTCCTCAGGCCAGTGTGTGAGAGCTGGGGACATCCACGGCCTCCCTGCTCAGCGAATTGTGGTCAGAGGCAAACAAGATCCACCTGGAGGCTCAGAAGCCAGGCTGGAAATGGTCCAGGAGTCTCTCCCCAAGCCTGCAGGTATTTGGGAACTGTCTTTGGAGGAGTAACTGATGACCACTGGTGGGCTATCAGGTGTTCAACGACAGGCTCTTTAGGGAGAAAAAAAAATACTCATTTACATTATTACCCAGTTTCCATGGTATAAATACCCCCACCATGGCTGATGTCAAACTATCAATGTTATGTCATTAAACAGAGAATTGAGAAAGAGATGTGTGCAATTGTTTCTCAGGGGCCTGCATAAGCAAGCTCCGGCTCACCACTGCCTGATCCACCTTGGTGATTTTCAGCTCTGCCTCGTACCTACAGCATCACTTCTGGCTACTAGAACCCTCAAAGTTATTCCCTGGGCACAGAGCATCATGTGTAGTTCTCCAAGAACATTGTGCCATTTCTCACCTCTGCCTAGTCACCTTTTCCTTCTTCTTGCTTTCAGTGACCCATCCCTTTGGGACAGAGACTGTGTAAGGCAGACAAGGCTATGTAGTGCACACCTCCAGGGTAGCCATCTACAAAGGCTGGAGTTGTGCGGTGTACAACCTGTCCAGTCACCCGTGGCAGCTCAGCATCCCAGACTTCCCGCCTCCAAGAAGCCTCCCTTGTCTTTCCAGTCTGGGTGGCTGCTGTTCTCCTACATTCCTATAACATCCTGAGTTTTTCTCTACTCTCAATTTCCCTAAGGTAGGAGAGACATCTTCCCTAATACATTGAAGCAGTCTCTTCTAGTATCTTTCTCCACTTCTTTAAGAAGTGGAAACAAGCCAGGCATGGTGGCACACGCTTGTAATCCCAGTACTTAGGGAGGCGGAGACTGGAGGATCCGGGTTCACGGCCAGCCTCAGCTCGCTCTCTCTCTCCCTGTCTCTCTCTCTCTCTCTCTCTCTACCTAGTGAGGCCCTCCGCAACTTCGTGAGACCCGGTTTCAAAATAAAGTATAAAAAA